>CM044967.1:9738489-9980989 GCA_024516035.1 Bactericera cockerelli
TCATGGAACTGCAAATATAAATGTTTGTTAAGTGAGACGGTATTGTGAATATAAATAACTTGACTTGCTGTCTCTTCAGGAGCAACTTATTTCCTTACCGTTTTATTTCCTAGAATTATAAGGTAAATATTATTCCATGTTTGCCTCAATTTATAGCCTTATAGTATCCTTTGATATAAAGGTAATAACAACTACAAAACAGGAAACTGAAATCTATATCCCTAATTCTTTCCGTTAGTCGGTACTAACCTCAATACCAGGACGATATTTCGTCTAACGCAATTCTATAGTAGCTTGTTTATTTGCAACCTTGTTTATTTGCAACCATGGGTTTGATGGCAGAGATTGCCTCAGGCAATAATCACGCCCTTTATCAATATTATTCTTGTCAATAAAGAGTTATTATTATTATTATTGATATATCCTCTTTCCTTTATATTCTTAAGGTGCGTTCATGAATAACTATTTACTAAAATTAAGTTTTGTTTAATAAAATCAATTGATTAGTGTTTCAGGTACTAACACAACACACCCCTATCTTATGGTGGTCCTAAAATATCATCATAGGGTGGCGGTATCGTGAACGATGGTTGGTAGCCATCCTAAATATAGAAAATAATAATTCAAAAATTGCTGTTTACCTATTTCAGGACCTGCTCAACACCACAACTCTGGTAAGGTTGAGACACCCTGTAAGATGAGTAATGCCAGAAGATGACATTATTCCAGGAATATGCTGAGACAATCACGAATGGGGGAAACACTTAAATTCTTATTTCAACAGCACATAATGAAATCACCGTAGAGGCAAGACAAGAAAGAGCCGTGAGAGAGAAAGAGAGCGAGTCTATTTTTGTCCAAGAAAGGAATTAACAACCGCCGGAGCTCCTGAGATCCCTAACTTTGGGGGGACAAACAACGAATTGTCTGCGGAAACGTTTCTTTATTCGAGTCTCTTCGAGCGAAACTGTCCCGGAATCGATTTCCAGGACATTTTGGTGGTCGGTTTTACATAATATTGAAGGGTGACATTTAGAAATTTTCTTATTTATACTAAAACGATGTTTTTTTTAAAAACTTTTCTAAATGGCCTCTTTAATAGCACTATCTAATGGCCGAAGAGAGACAGCACTATCAACAGAGAGACAGCTCTATCGAGGAACCTAAATAGGTACAAAAGTTGCTCAAATTATTATTTCCGCCGTTTTCAAACAGCTCGATTAATACAATACCTTAATTTTAGCAACTTATCTTAAACGTCCCATAAGTAATGACTTTGACACACGGCGCACAGCGCACTGTCTCGTAAGGGTTGTCTTGATTTTTATACCCTTTTAACCTTATAAAAAAATCATAATTATGTTCAATATCCGTTTTTAAAACTGCATGATTAGTGGCATAATTCGCCTGCTATTGTTACTACGTCTCGTAAATTATTGGAACTCTGGCGGGTAGACAGTGTAACCATTATTAGAACGTGGGTTTGATTTCAGACGAATCATGAATATTATTATTCCAGAATAATTATTGCAATTTGCTTCCCCACCTGTCCTTAACAATTTGCTATTAGATACAGTCTAACTTCGATATAAGTAGGTCATTCAATCTGGTTAAGTTATTACAATTTTTGAAGTATTAAATTTTAGGGTAATAAGGGGGTACATCTTCCAAGGACATGTTACATGTAAACATATTATTATTTTTGTGATTCACAACAAGATTTTATACAGAACTAGCTGCAATCAGCCTTTATGGTTTTTTTGCTTTGATCTAGCTGTTTTGGAGTTATGCTGGTTATGAATGAATGTAAATGGTTTTAATATTTCAACATTATCTATACCAACATAGTTGCAGATGTGTTAATCATACTGTAATTATCATGTTGATAAAATTAATTAAATCACATGTATTAGAAATTGATTCCAAAATATATTCATAAAATCAAAAGGTTACACTATACCAAAAATAATAGCAAACAAGAAATAAGTACTTAGTCGCACATAGAAATAGGTGCTTTTGTAGTATCAAAACTAGAATTATTACAACAATGAAATCATCTAGGAGATAGTTATCTCCTTTGGAAAATAGAGTAAACCAACCGACCTCTGTAATTTGATGGATGAAGAGGCGGACTTGTATTCTGGAGGTCGGTGGTTCGAGACCTGGCGTGAGGAATATAAAAAAAAGCCCCGAGTTTTGAGGACATCATTCTTGTGACTATCGCAAATATGAATTTCAAAGAATAACACTATTGGTACACCGAGAATATCACTATTGGTACACCAGACGTCTTGATTTACTTTGAATTCTAGAGAATGATGATAAGAACCAATTTACTACAAAAGACTAAATGAGTGAGTATCCATCAAACTCCTTAAAAGTCTGTACGAAAAGTTGGATACATAAGACAAGTACATAAAAAACATAAGATAGCTACGTTATAGGTAATTAGGATGCAATTTAATAATTATAATATAAATCCAATATTGATAATGAGCTAGGTCTATTAATCAATTACACATCATCATCACTAACGAATTTGTCATTCCTTCTTTTTTTATGTATTTCTCAAGATAAAAATTGCATCTTTTGTATCCCATCAATTTTAAAATGTTTTGGTCACTATCAAGTCTTGAGTAAATAACTATTTCATTTTGATATAATTCTCGTTAAAAAGAACCTGACAGCAATTCCATAAAGCCTTCCTTTATGATCCACAAATTTTAAAAAGAAAACATTTTACGTAAAGTTCGATTTCCAGAACATATTATTAAAATAGTAATTTAGAAGGTAAGTTTATCATTCTTAATTAAGGATACTAACTTTAAATATTTTTGACACTCGTCAAAAGAAAATGTAGTTACTGAAATAATTTGGTTTACCAAATCCACGAGCTTTAAATATTTTCCTTTTGAAAGCTGCTCCAGATAAATGGGTCAATAAGACACAATGTAAACAATAATAAACTCAGGCGAAAATGAAAAATCATTGGAAGTTTTGAAAATTATTAATAAAGTAGCAAAATTTAGTGTTGATTTTCAAAAGATTCGCAATTGAATTAAAGAAAATTTTCTTCTCCTGTCATTAAATTCTCGATGATAAGAAAGTTTGATAAGGGTCACAGTTTCACAATCATGCATGGATTGCTTGTGGTAAATTAGTTTTTTCCTATAAACTACAATAGAAAATATTGACCTAGTCTTACTCTACTTTTATATTTTTTCTTCGTTAAACTGATAATAAATAAATTTACATGCCTATATAGATAATAATAATTATGTGGTCCTCACATAATAATTATATTATCATTATCAGTAAAATAGATGCAGTGTTATCAATGAAAATGGAAAATCTTATACAGATCAGATCTAATAAAAAATGATAACACATCTAAATTATGTATTATCTAATACAAAAAACTACTTTAATTACACCAAAAATATTTTTTACTGGAAACTTTTGATCTTTTGCCTGACAGTATGTGCTAATTATTATGTAAGCAAAAACTTTAGTGAAAAAAAGTTTGCCTAATCAGTAAATTATCCAGTATTACTTTAAATTTTCGTGTAATTTGTGACACCTGCTGAAGACTTTACCACATGAATTTCCCATATTTACGTTATTCTATTCTTATCATCAGAGTTTAGATGTAGGATTTGAACTTAGCTCAATAATGAACTCTTTTGTTAAAGTTACTGATAAGAGGTTGGTAATAGGTCAACAAGACTTTTATCATACGGTACCTTGGGCTATCCTGACAGCAGGCATTTTAATCCTCATTTTGTCGATTTCAATTCTGGAGTTGTCAATGGTAGCGGTAGAGAAAAATATCCAGGTTTTCTCTCATAATATAACGCAGAAAAATTTGGCGTACATTGCTCTAGTGGAACTTTCTTGCTTTTTTTCTTTTAGTACTTGTGGCACAGTCTATTTAAGAAAAACACAGGATATTTTATTACGACAATTTTTTTAAATTAATTAAAAAGAAACAAGTCAGGAATGATATTAAAAAACACGTAAAAAGATTTAAATAATTTAAAAATAAAATGTACTTCACCAAAAATAAATAAATAAAAATAACGTGGACACGAATTATTATCAGCCCACCAGGATCGCAAAACAAGAAATCATCGCAAAAAGCTGACCGCGAACAAAACTTAACAAGTCCGATTTCAAACGTAAACTAACTTTGGGAGTTAGGGATCACGGTAGATGGAGGAGTAGCCTTCGTAGGATGTGCTGGACTATCTTCGTATGAATTCGGGAGTGATCGCCCGACCGCAACTAGCCGAAATAATATCTAAACGATATTCACACAGTGGGGAATGAAAAGTGTGTGAAACTGTGCGCAAAAGGGGAATCTCAGGGATAGTAAGACCGTTGGGCTTAATAGGGTTACCATAGAGTGTAGTTGAGCTCAGCGCCGCTAGCAAGGAGTAGCGCCACTAGTCTATACGTTCCTTACGCAGTGAAAGGAGAGCAATTACCCCGGATGTCCCTTTTATTGGTCAAGCACGAGCCCTTTTCCACTGACCACCGCCCACTCTGCGAACTCTTCCGCTCAGCTGACCACTAGAAATCTTTATGCTAGGGGGGTCATGCGGGTTTTATTGAATTTCTCTATTCTTTTCACGTTTTTGTGTCAAAGGGTTTGTTCCCTAGTTCACCCTCTTGACCAATGGCGTTCTCATATTTTATCTATAGAAATGTTCTCATGTGACTTGATGTGTTTCCTCTTTTCACGTTTTTTTTTATGACTTGTTTTTAGTCTTCTATTATTTTAATACTGTACTTGTATTAAGAACTATGCAATCTATATGTATAGCCTTATACACTTCCTTCATTCTCAGGATAGGTGTATTCATATAGACGTGCATGATTTCCAAAGTTTCAAGGTAAAATTTAGTAATATTGAACTAAAATCTTCCGATCTCCAATTTATCGCCCTCTCTAAGGAAGATGGGTGGTTGGCATAACGTAGTGACTTCATTTAGTCTAGAAATTATAATATGTTCTGGATACTTGGCTTAACTTCTGATCATAAAACTAAGAACATAGTAAAAATGAGGATGAGCAAATTATGGCAGAAAAAAGTAAAGTTTACATCTCCACCATTTTCGTTGAATATTGAAAATAGAAATAAGTTAGATGGATTTCTCAAGTAGTTCCATAATGTTCATGTAGGAGTATTTCGATTTAGTTGTACCGGATATTGGTAGTGCGATCCTTAGTCCCTGCTTGACCTGGAGGTTTCGGTGGTTCGAGTCCCAAGCATAGCAAGTTTGAGTAAAGTCGGTCTGAGTAATATGACATCACTCCTGTATAATAGTATAATTAATAGAAATATTATGATAGGTTGAACAATGATTGATTTTGTAGTTTGAAATCACTTGTGATGTTATATTTTGTTTTACTGATTCACTGGAAAAAATTTATCACACCAACAACAACTTTTGGTTCATAATGAAGTTTTTCTATAAGACTTTTTTTGAATAATGGACAACTAATACTTTTTGACCTCCCGTGAGTCCTATTCGGGTCATCAGATGTTTAGCTAACCTTCTCTGTACCTATTAGGTGACACAAAAACATGACAGATAGAAACAGTTGACATCTTCACCACAGTAGAGCCCTGAGACATTCTTAGTGGATGTTCCTGTTGCACTGTGCAGTGAATACGTGTTACTGTTTAAAAAGTATCTTTAATGAAACTGTCCAAATGTATACTAATAATTTATGTAACCCTAATGAATATTCCTCATTCATTTCAAATGACACCCAAGCCACGTTTTTTACTGAAGTTGCTATGGAAATGGGTTGTTACAGTAGGTACTCAACTATTTACCGACCTCAGTAGCTGGATCGATAAGGCGGTGGACTCGTAACCTGGAGTTCGGTGGTTCGAGTGTCAAGTATTTCGGGTCTGAACAAATTATGTGGAAAGTTAAGGCAGATCTACTTCTTGAAATTAATTGTTCTTCAAATAATTAAATCACTTGGACCATTAGATAGCAGTATATTTCAAAATAGTAAATGCACGCAAAAAAGTAGCCATATAAGTTCTGTGGTGTGATATCCACTACTTTTATGATGTACAGTGTATAGGTACTATAAAATAATTATTATGTTAGTATAGAATCACACCAACTGAATTAATTGTACATAATTGAAACATTTTCATTATTTGTAATCTAGTACTGTAAAAAAAACCTCAACAAAGCTTAATGGAAGTAGGTACCACGGGTAAAATAATTACTACTGGTAAATTATTAACTGTACCAGCGTCATTGAGAACATTACCTTCAGGACAATTACTACCCATATGAGAAAGAGTTACCCTTGGGACAAAGATTACCCCAATGTTAATAATTGAAAAAGGAGCCACTCTATCTTGTGGCTCACATGTGTGGTGCTAGGATGTCCCCAGGAGCCCCCCAAAGAGACATAAATGTGCGTCATGAGATTCTCACTACTGATGCGTCCTGGAAGTCAGGTCATAGCAAAGTTCTTGCTTGCAGGGATGAGTCCCCGAGGGGGGATCTCCCCTTAAAAGGACGTCAACTAAGATTTGAATAAAAATACATGATTTAGTGCGAAATATCTTATTAAAACCTAGTGAATTGTATATTTTCTTCATTGATTACCTGCTGATGAGAGCAAATAAGCTCGAAACAGCTGTCAAGGTATGTTCTGATATTCATGCACATCTAGTAAAACTTCTCACTTTTCTGTTTATACTGATTACTGATACTGATTCATAACTCAATAATTTGTCTTATATTTAATTGTAGTTCAGTGCAAAGTAAAGCGAGGGTATTTAATTTTATTTATCTTTTTAAAAGTCAGTATACAAACAGAACACCAGGAAAATAGTTGGAAATTTCATTGCATGGTTTTTTGAGGCGTTCTCCACTCAGATGACAATCACTATTGGCTAAACTCCATACTAATATATGAACAGTATCAGTCAGTATCAGTATCAGTATAACAACTTCACAAAAGGCAGCTGAAAATTTACCACTAATGGCTGATCCAAAAAAAAGTCTAGCTAATGCATCACAAAATCTTTGTTTCTGATTCATATGTTTCAGAGAAAACGATTGACTATACACCATTATATGGACGACTATCAAACAAATTTCCTCATTTCATAGAAGGCAGTTGAAATTTTACCACTGCTGGATGACGTATCATTAAAGTAAAATCTGCGTAAAAGCGATTTTCGTAAATTATAAGCTGTAAGCCTCAGAGAAAATCTCTGAACACAGGCCTGCAAACATGTGGCGAGTTCAACTCTTTCCTTGGGGGAGAAGATGCTTTAATGTGGGATACTCTGATAGTTTTATGGGAACTTCTGGCAGTCTCGAATTATTATGGTCCATCATTTTCATAGTAAAAAATTATATTTGTATCTGAACGAAAGAATTGCTTCCGCCTCTTCTTACAAGTACCAAATGGTGGGAAAAAGTATCTTCGAAAAGTTACTCTTTCTTTTTAATTAGGATGGTCTTTTATTATTTATTTTAATTAGGAGACCGTGGTCTGGCAAAAGATTTTGAGTAAAATCCTCGGTTTAAGCGGGGTGTTTTTGTGTGACAGAAATCAAAATCCTGAATAACTCATAATATTATATCAGGTAATTAACAAATGGGTATTGTATATCTGCTGTGTGGGGTGGAAGACGAACCTATTATTGTTTATACATCCATTCGGATATCAAACAATGTATAATATATGGAGATACAGACCACATAGCATTATGTAATGACATCAAAAGAAAAGCTTCGTCAAACAGTCTTAGGTATAAGCCCATATCGGGTAGTAATTATATGCATAATACATAAATCAATTTATTCGGTAAGTGTATTGTGTAGCCTTACAACATTCTTGTATTTTAAAGTCATTCATAAAATCGTAATGCTGGGAGAAAGTATTCTAGGTCATATTAATAAGTAAGTTTTATTTTAAACAAATCATTTAACAATCTATTAAAATTTCTATCTTGGAGGTACTCTTAATCTGAAAATTCCCACCAGACTTAAGACAGAGGTTTCAAAAGAAATGAAGATTGAAATTATTTATTTCAAATACTAAAATATGTCTCGGTCCTTTTTATTTTCCCTACGAAAATAAAAATCGCGTAATTTTTCTTAAATTATTAATGAGTAAAACAAAGTTTATTAGTCTTAATATTTTTCATTGTATCCTGTTTTTATTTGAGATTTTTAGTAGTCACTGTGGCAGAGCGAGTTAGCGCGCTAGGCATTGCACACATGGTGACCTGGGTTCGAATCCCAGCGGGGGAGGATTTTTTCTGCTCTGTACTTGGATGTTCGGGGTCCACTCATACCTCGTGAGGAAAAATGAGTAGCTGCTTTAATGTGAAGCAGCGACCAGTGGCAGAATCTTAGGCAAAAAAATAATACAAGAAATTGTAAATTAAAGTGCATGGTAAAGTCCTATGATTCTGCGCTACCCACTAAAATTGTGACATAATAACACAAAGAAAAAGCATTATTATTATTTATTATTATTATTTGAGATTTTTACTACCTAATAATGATACTTAAATAAACTGCTGTATTTGAAGTCCTCAGCCACAGTTACAAACAAAGTGTAAGATAAAATTGTTTTTTGCCATCTAAAATGATTGCACCCACATAGTATAGCTATAGACACAGACAGAGACACGTCCTTTCCGACGGCGTTTTAACATCAGGTACTTTTTGAACGCCTGGAAACAGGAACAAGTATCCAATAGTATCTGATAAAATGAATGTAGGAAAGCTCATTTACAATGGTTTCAAACATACAATAAACAACAAACAGAGATAAAATTATTCAATTTTATTGTATTAGTTTCATATTATAATCATGCATCGCTATTTTATCGATTTTTATATTCTTAATTTACAAAATTAATTTGAAATGAAGTAAACAAAGCAATACAACCATTTCAATGTTTATAAAGCTACCTCCATAGAAGAATCGACTTTTCTTAAGTACCTGAAGTCACAGGTATGTAGAAGGTCCCTACAAAGTACTGACGCTTATAAAAAGTAATACAGTAAAAAAGAATTTTTTCTCAATGTTAATTCCATTTTTGATAATTATTAGAACATTGAAAAGTAATGAATGTTTGAGCACAACTCAACGCTTGCTCAGACAATATCTTTTGTGTTTTCCTTTAAAACCTGTAGAATTACAATGAAAATTCGAAGAGCTTACATTACTACGTTGATAAATTTATTGAAGACAAACACATTCTTCTTAAAATCATACTATAGTTGATCACTTATTTTTCATCACAAGATGTATGTCACAATCATTAAAACTTTTTGGTCGAACACTCTATGCATCTGGTGAGATCTAAAATCTGGAATACCAGACTTGTCTTTAACCATTCAATCACTCAAACCCAAATCATATCCACTTGACCACCTATTAAGATAAGAGCTCTTTAAATCGAGGAAGAAACAAGAGTACCTATACAGAAATAAAATGCTCCAAAAAAAAATCCTCAATTAAATTTACTCTGATTGAAACTA
Organism: Bactericera cockerelli; assembly: GCA_024516035.1. NCBI lineage: Eukaryota > Metazoa > Arthropoda > Insecta > Hemiptera > Triozidae > Bactericera > Bactericera cockerelli. The sequence goes on from CM044967.1 coordinate 9,748,038, forward strand.
TCATAATTAAACCCAACGTTAGTGATCTGGAGTACTTAGTACTTGCAGCTTCTTGAATAACACAAGGTTATGATTTTCTCTGAGCACAGAGGAGCATTATGTAGATAATAAATTTATTAGAGCCATTATACTTTTTAATGTTTCTTTTATTTTAAATTAATTAAGATTAAGACCACCGTCTCGAGGTTAGATTTTATTTACTTCTAAACTTGGTATTGAAATCCAAACGCGCCCAAGGAATGGATCCAAATCATCAGTAATTATTTTATTTTCTAGTATAACGTTTTGGCCATAATTTTTGTCAATTCAATAACACATTTCTTGGAGTACCTATTTGATCAATGTTTAACTTCAGTCATAATATAATGTAAAATGAACACTTAAATAATGATATTTATAAATTTATATTTTGAAGGCTGAAATTTCACTGATAAAATTTATAACAATAGATTGTATAAATGTATACACATTGCTACTCCCGTAACAATTTTATTATTTTGGCCATATTTCATCGTATATACAGGGTGTCCCACCAAACTTGGACACCTCAAATTACTCGGCCCCTGAAAGAGTTTTTGAAAAATAAAAAATTCTAGGGTACATGGTCTAATTAAGCGGTTTCAGTTATGAAATTTTTTTTATACAGGGTGGTTCAAAAGTCAGAAATTGAGGTGTCAACTTTCGATTTTTAAATGGATTGACCTGAATTTTATTTGATAATTTTACTTCTAAATGGTTCCTGAGTACTTTTTTAAACAAAAATTTTACATACAGGGTGGTTTTTTTTCGACCAATTTTTTTTCTAAATCTCGAATAACTCAAGTTTGTTTAATTTTTTCGATAACAAGAATAGAGAGTGTTTGTGTAATGAAAACACGCACTTTCAATTGGCATCAATTTTTTTTATACAGGGTGGTTCACAAGTGAAATAATGACTTGATTTTTTTTAAAACTGAATTTTTTTAATTTTTTATTTGGGATTAATAATTCTAACCTAGTTTTACACATTTTTTGTTATTCATATCGAAAAACAAAACTAAAGTGTTGTACAGGGTGAGACATAATTTTTTTGTGACACCCTGTATATGGGCAGTCAAAGAGACGTAAAATTAAATAGAAAGACTAAATATGCAAGAAAAACTTCGATTTTTAATTATATAAAAAAGTTATGGTGTTTTAACTAATATTGTCACATGGACCACCCTGTAGATATTTTCTTAAAACATCATATGGGTAGTCGAAATTGTCTAAAATTCAACGAGGAGTCCAAATCTGAAAGAAAAAAATGAATTCAAAAAGCCATTTTCAATTTTGTGTCTACACCTACCTACTTTTTAATTCTAGTTTTAAAATCATTCAGTGTGTACACCAAATTGAAAATGGCTTCAAAATTCGTGTTTTTTACTTGTTTTCCCCCACGATTCGAAGTCTTCGTTGAATTTTATACAACCTCGAGTACCCACATGATAGTTTAAGAGAATATCTACAGGGTGGTCCATGCGACAATATTAGTTAAAACACCATAACTTTTTGATATCATTAAAAAACAAAGTTTTTTTTGCATATTTAGTCTTTCTATTTAATTGTACGTCTCTTTGACTGCCCATATACAGGGTGTCACAAAAAAATTATGTCTCACCCTGTACAACACTTTAGTTTTGTTTTTCGATATGACCAACAAAAAATGTGTAAAATTAGGTTAGAATTATTAATCCTAAATAAAAAATTAAAAAAAACTCAGTTTTAAAAAAAATCAAGTCATTATTTCACTTGTGAACCACCCTGTATAAAAAAAATTGATGCCAATTGAAAGTGCGTGTTTTCATTACACAAACACTCTCTATTCTTGTTATCGAAAAAATTAAGCAAACTTGAGTTATTCGAGATTTAGAAAAAAAATTGGTCGAAAAAAAACCACCCTGTATGTAAAATTTTTGTTTAAAAAAGTACTCAGGAACCATTTAGAAGTAAAATTATCAAATAAAATTCAGGTCGATCCATTTAAAAATCGAAAGTTGACACCTCAATTTCTGACTTTTGAACCACCCTGTATAAAAAAAATTTCATAACTGAAACCCCATAATTAGACCATGTACCCTAGGATTTTTTATTTTTCAAAAACTCTTTCAGGGGCCGAGTAATTTGAGGTGTCCAAGTTTGATGGGACACCCTGTATACTTGTATTTTTTTTTATTATTATATTAATTTTTAATTCTTAGAAACCACGGGCATTTTCTTGCATAAACAAATACACACATATAAATTCATAAGTTAAAGACTTGTTAAATGACAATTATGATTACTATTATCATTTGTCTAAGAGGTGACAGAGTCAGTGACATGAAGTATGCCTACAAAGTGTAAAGATACATGAGACTCATAAAAAGGCAGACTTCTTGGAAATTCAATAACACACTTCATGGCAATAAAGAAGTAGCGAGCGGCAAGTCCATTATTGTCAGATTATCTCCTCACGTGTCGCGGGTTTTAATGTCAATTGAATTTGCGAAATGGTTGATATGCCATGTATCATGGGATTGCCTGTTCACCAACTCAAAGGTTACTGTAAGTTTGACATATAATTAGCATGTATGAGCTATGACGCTGCGCTGTGTAAATGAAAGTTTAATATAATTGTTTTTAATTTTTCATTCTGAGTTTATCATTAATATCTGGTAACTGTCCATACTATTCCTTTCTATCTATGTCCATTGTCTATGAGTCCCTGTCCTAGGACCATGTCCTTGTGTTTAGCACTGTCCATATAGGGAGACCGCTGATGTTAGGGACGATTTTTTCTTAAGATTTTTATAATTTTTTCCTTAAAAGATTTCTTGTTGAAAGTAAATACCATAGATCTAAAATTTAGTTTTTCACGTTTAGGCAACACATAATATAATTTAACTATAAGTGAAAAAGAGATTTTTCCATTTTCCCTCATTAACTTTTTTGTCCCTAACATCGTAGGAGCTGTGTTGTTAGGGACACCGTCCACGATGTTAGGGACCTGTTATTCTAGATAGGAAATATAAATGATAAGGCAAAAATTATTTTTTCCAAAAAAAGTTGTAATTTAAAACAAAATAATAAGAGATCAATTGGTAAAATAATATCTCTGATTTTTCTTAAAAAATAACAAAAATTTAACAAGATATGATCTGTTTAACAACAGATATCACACACATAATATATGCAAATATGCATCCACAGAAACTGAGACCCTCTGTGTCTTCATCTTATACCGGCGATTAGGCATTTTGATGATGTCTATCTGAAACGATGAAAAGACACACAATATTAAAGTTTTTGGATAAAAACCATCGAGTGATTAAAAACTTGACATGAACATCTGCTCAATTTCGATTGGAGATGTTAGGGACACTTTCCTTGCTGTCCCTAACATAGTGTCCCTAACATAGATTCACTACCCATCACGTCATAAAACAATTTTTGTATTGAATAAATATCTTTTAAAATGAATCACTATACGCTAAAGCACCACAAGAATATATTAAACTCATTTTATAAGTTTCTAAACACATGCGAATAAAAGTAGAAAATACAAAAATAAAAAAACTTGGATGCAAAAAAAAAACTTTGCACCATCGAAAACATAAAAAATGTCTTACCTGAAAAAGCCGAACCCCTATCCTTCGAATCTCAACCGGAAATAAAGCGGTGTTGAATTGTGATGGTGTAATTCGACGCACAGGCCTACTGTGCTCATCAAACCAGAGGAAACAAGCATGTCCCTAACATGTCAGTGTCCCGAACATCAGCGGTCTCCCTACTATTCTTCTTACCTATGTCCATACTTACCCTGAGAAGAGACTAGATGTAGATTACATGTACCTTGTTTATACTGCCGAGGTAAGACTGAAAAGTCCCTTTACTCCAGCAGTTTGACAGCAGATCTTATGTACATATCTCATATGAAATACGTATTGAGTCCTGTCTGACTCCTGGAGTAAAGGGACTTTCCAGTCCCACCTCGACAGTATAATCAAGGTACACCTATATTTTATTCTAAATTCCATTCTGTCCCGGTAGCTCAGTGGCAAAGGCGGCGCTCAGTGAATCCAGAGGTCGTGGGTTCGAAACCCATACAGGACATGACAAGTTATCCTCCCATTTGGCATTTTACCACATAATAATACGTTTTGAGCTTACTGCTGGAATAATGGGACTTAGAGGTCCTTATCGGACCGTATAAATAAGGCGATATTATAATTATTCTATTCTTGTCTTTTCTTAGGGTAAACTTATCGGAGGGCATATTACTCTAGTACTGAACTCGTAGTGTAACACAACAATACTCCACCACAAGTAGGCGGTGGTCGTATTACAACTTCCCAGGAATAACATGAACGGATGGATCCCTGTACATTGCCTCTGAGGCGTTAAGAACAGAACTCGAGACAGCATTATTTTTTAGGAGAGGACGAGGCTGTGATGTTACAGGATATCTCCTCAGTATCCTGGGAGATTTTTAGTACAAGACGCTCATCCTGGCAATACGGAACACGTGTGTCTTAATCGTGTTACTGTCAGTCCTTGCGTAACACCCTCGCAATAGCAGGAATCCAAAATAGATTCCGGGATCACTCAGAGGTCCCTCTGGTGGTTCATCTATTTCAGGATGCAGAATAAACATGCAGGAATTCTCGTGAAATCTATTACAAAGTCGTTGGGAAGAATGTCTATTCATACTCGCTACTAATGCAGCGGAGAGCTGTAATGCATTAATGAATTACATGGGGTATTACAATTTACTCTGCGACTTGTTCAGAGTGAAACCTACAGCAGAGTATTGTGCACAAGAAGGGAACATTTGGTCAAAGTAAATAAGGATTTCACTAATACTGTTTGAACATTATCAGTTATATCTTGTGTGTTTTTTATTCCTGTATCATTTTTGAAACATTTTTAATAAAGGGATTCTCACATATCTTTAAATCTTTAAACCAACATCATTAAATTTTATTTTGAAACTCATGCGAAAACCAAATGTTCTGAAATGTCTGGAGATTGGGCTCTAAAGGAAGTACGATTTACAAAATAAATGTTGCTTAACGAAAGACATTAGATGCAACTTGATGAAGATTTTGCTGATGGCTAAGAAAATTACAATCCACACTTTCCTAAACCATCCTCTGGGTATGGAGTAGGTACAAAAGTTTTACAAAAAAATCACAACACTAGGGTCAAAGAAGGTATGTGTAGTTGTGTACTAAAGGAAGATTTCTTTTCTTCCTATATACAAATTTTACTTAAATTGTATCACCTAAGTAGACTCAATTGAAAATGCACCCATTTCATTGTAAACATGTGATTATACCTATGTAAATGAGGTTAAGTAGCCTGTTAACAAGATATTAACTTTGTTTTTCTAAATCCACTAATGAAGTGGAATTAATGGGATTCTAATCGATGTCATCACACACGAAGATTTTGCATTCGGTTCGAGATTTTCCCAGATGTGTTGAGATAATCATGAAAGGTTTCAAGATATCATCGGACACTGATTTATTCTGGGTATATTTTTTAATATAAAAAAAGGAATCGGATTGAAAATATTGAAAAAGAGTGGTCAATGTTGATGGATTGCGAAAAAAGGAGACACTATATTTAGGTATTTAAAAAAGAATGTACTATTAACGGAAAGCGATCGTATACCCTTTTAAAGTTAGGGCTGAATTATTAAACAGGATTAAATTCAAGATAATAAAGTCTCTCAAGTCGAGCTACAGTGCCCTGTGATTGGTTGAAACTCCGACTTAAAGAAGGGTCTGGCTCATTTTCAATTTAATCCTGTTTTATAGTTGGGCCCCAAGTCCTAAAAATAAACAATAAATTAATAATTATGTTAAAGTCTCTTAATCCAGCACTTGTTTTATATATTAAAATTTCCTCAATTAAATGAGGAAAAATTCACGCATAAGGTGGAATCCAATGGATTCCTACGATACCTTAGATTACCAGAGTTTTTTTCTTTTCTTTTTGTTGTTGTTGCAATAACAACAAAAAATATTCGTTGGATAGGATCGGATCTTCTTCACCAAACTCATGACTCGACCAACATTTGTTGTTGACCACCACACTTTGACTTCAGAAAGAAATTTTAATGAATAAAATTAGCCGGAAAGTACTCCTTTCCGGCTAATACAAAAAGGTTGGATGGAAGAGATTGCCATAGGCAATAACCCCCCTTTAGTTAGGACGTATGTATATATTTTGTTTATTTATTTTCCTGTTTATATTAATTTTGTATTTTAATTTTTACCATTATTTGTTTGTATATAATTTTGTATTTTAATTAAGTGTTTCATAATAATAATAATCCTTCAGAAAGCTTTTTTTATCTTCGTTGCTTTCAAATACATGGTTAGATCACGACGGGGGTTTCACCCTCCATTCGCTGAAAACTCACAAAGCGGCTACTCAAATCAACCTCACCCAACCTGTGTCGGAGCGGGAACAGCCAGCATAACGAGGAGTCGAAATTGAATGGTCATCCATCCAAACCTCGCTGGACGTTACTTAACTTCAATGACTGAATGAGAACTGGTGTATTCAACGTGCCATTGACGCTGGCTCCTGAGAAAGCTGATAACCCTTCAGAACTATACAAGCAGCTCCCGTTGGAATTATGACTCAATTTCTTCTTCTAACCAAGCGGTGAGCACCGTACGAGGCATAGGGGACATCCTCAGACAGGAATCTGTCTGTTCCAAAAATAATTCGAACTAAAACATGCATAAAGTCCTCCCTCTAATTTAAAAAAAAAAAAAAAAAAAAAACCGTCCCTCTTCTTTTTAATTTTTTTTTTTTGTCTTTTTCTCATAAATCTTGGATGTCACTACGAACATGGTCTCGAAACTCTTGAAGTCATCCAGAATTTTAACCTCTCGAGACTCCTTAATTAATGAGGACACGCAGGGTACTTTCATGTAGTGCGTATATAAATTTTGCGTAACCAGAATTGATAATACATTCGTGATAAAGTTTCTAGGTTTGTATTACTAGAGGTAGAATATGAAAAGGAGTGAGCATTTTCATTGTTTAGGGGTATTTTTTTCGCTGTTTTTTTTTTTTTTTCTCTGAAAGTAAATGCCTCAACTTTTGACAGTCAAACAAAAAAGATAAAAATGGGTAGATTGCGCTTTTAAAACAAACTACTGCGTAAGGTTCGGTTCAGTTTTTTTATATTTAAAAAAATCAACCTCACAATGGATGGTCACAATCATACTTGAAATCTTGAGAGCCCAGAAGTGTGTATTTAAAAATAAAATAATAGTAAATGAAATGGACATATTCAGACCTTTCATGTACCCCGTACAAAAAGTATACTTGGATAATGTACTTTTTTGAGTTTAGGGCTTGTTTTGACCCTTCTTAGGACTTCTATGAGTCTCCTCCATGTAGTTTTCAAGAATTTCGTAAACCCTTATCTATGCTGGAAGTCGTGTGAACTATTAGAAATAATAGAAAACCAGGAAAGAACACTTAAGAATTTGGATATTTCTGATGGTGATTTCGGTGGACGAGGATAAAATACTCTGACCAAGTTAATCATTGTAAAAATATTATGTGATTTACTTACCCATGAGCCCTGATCAACCATTACCTTTTAATTTGCTTTGAGCCCTCTTTTTGTTTTTAATAGGTACCTATCTATTAAAAATAAATGATTAATCAACGAAACCAACATTTACTTTTGTTGGTAGCATGTTTCAGTTCTGTCACAAATTTAATGTTGTGGTCAGTTGTCATCGTGTTGATCATTTGTACTCCCGAGACAATTAAAAAACCAACATAAGGGGAACAAATTTTTCGTCCTGTCCATCCTGTCAAGGCACCCTAGACCTCCGCACGGATACCAATTAAATAAGGGAGGTTACTACTCGGTACGAGATAAACAAACACCGAGTTCTCTGCATGTCTGGGATCTGGTGATTCCTAGGGGATCTCCATGGGAAGATATTTTACACATGTTTGAAATGTCTCGTCTGCAGAAATGCCCCTTTTCTATTGTCGAGGGTAGAAAGGAACCACAGTCTCTTTGTAAAGGGACGCATAAAAAGATATTTATGTTTATCCTTGGTTGGGGTGGGATATGGTCAAGTTGTTGATGCAACAAAAGACACCTGTTAAACAGACTCGAACAATATCATGTGACCTTTCAGTAAGGAATCTTCACCATCCCGCTTCTTTTCCAAGTTTCAATTTGTTCTCTTGTGAACTTATGTTCAACTTTTTCTTGCTTTAGTAAAGTTGGTTCACAAGTTTAGGTCAGTGTTACGGATATTTATAGTTCTGCTATCCAGGCTCAAGAAAAAATCCATGTCCCACTGTAAAAAGACCCCAGCAAAGAGAAGTTTCAGATTTCAAATTCAGTGTGAACTAACTATGTGATGGTGATAAAATATTAAACGAGTCACATTCATTTGATGTCCGCACCTATTGCTTATTTATTTTGTCTTGTATATTAGCTTAATGATTAGCGAAAACTTGAGGAAGTCTTATGACTATTAATGTTTTCCTACCTCTGAACTAAAGACGATCAAATTTTGATTTTTGGAAATTTTTGGAGAAGAAAAGAAAGTGTGCTTTCGTAAGCGGTCTATAAGAATTGAGTCTTGTACAAAGATTAGTAAGCAGATAAGTATTTCTACTACTATAGCTTGGCCTAAAGTTTGACAATAAAGGTTAAAATTCCTCAAGGTTGATAGTCCGGCATCAAACGATTCAGAAAATACTGCTAAATAATGGGAGTTTTTAGTCTTACCGTGGCAAGAGAACAAGCTAATTTCTATTCTATTCCATACAGACCCGGTTTGAGAACATCGAAACAACCGACGCCGCTGTACCAATGATTATCAAAGATTCTTTTTTTTAACAACAAGAATTGAAAATTAATAATCGGCTCTAATCTCTTCAAGAAAACGGACTCTATTCTACTGGGCGATCTTACTCAAGATCCTTTGTAACTGTGAACTACAGCATCCTATTGAAATAAAAGATTTAAAGAATTGATCAAATTTGATTTTTTTACAAAGAATATTGGAATAACTGTTATTTGATAAGTATTTAAAATAAAGAAATGAAAGAACGGTACAAAAGATTGGATTTTGAGTATTTTATTACTCTTGCGTTCATATTTCTCCAGATAGGGATAATGATAATATCCAGAGGATGATCTTGGGATATTTCTTTTGTACTTCACACAATGAGAGGGAGATTTCTATATAAAAAAAAAAAAAATGTTTTTTTAATGGATTTACATTTCGCATTCGGCTAATAACCAAAACTAGCGAATTCGATAAAGAATGGATGTACCTAGTAAAATAATCAAGCCAATTTACCGAAGAAAGTAATAAAGAAAACATAAGAATCCATTAACGTATCTATTTTATGGATATTAATTTTTTATGGATATTAAAACTATTGAATAAATGGTCAGCAAGTAATGATTTTTAGTAAAATGCTATTTATTTAGCCCAAAATAGGAGCCTCAAAGTTTGAGTGCTACTCGCGAATGTTTTGACATAACAGAAAAACTCATTTTCATAGCATCAGTTTTGCAAGTACAAAATTCCACAGGTACAGGATTTTGAATTCGCGTCCCACCATTTGAGACTCAAGTGCCTTGCATAGATTGAATAGATTAATCAAATAGATCGCATCACATAAAAAAGAACCCTCTCCATTATCCAGGGAAGATTATTGTTCAAGATATTTCAAAGACTTCGTAAGTACCAAGCGGACCTTAGCTGGAAAGGTTCGATAAAAAAGGGGTTTTTTAGTGCCATTGTACTTTTTTTTATTTACAAAAACTCTGGTTACTTATTTTAAAAAATGTCTGGGTACTAGGGTACTCATATTATTTTTACAAAGGGGATTTTGGGTCCTTGCTGAAAAATCCAATGTGATTTCTTCCAAGCCGAAGACCATGTTCTGAATTTAACATCCTGTTCTTAGGTCTACGAGACCTGAGCTCGATAACCAAGATCGAATGTTTACATTACAAAGCTCCATCCTTGTCAAAAGATAGTAAGATGATGTACCCTTCCCTTGACAATTTTTTTTATAGTACCTCTACTTGATGGTAAACCAGCTGTGTCACTTAATGTAGTATTATGAGAGCTGTGACTATAGCGAATAATTTTGATATAGCGACATCAAACTTTGTAGTGATGAAAAACTTTGGCTATGGTAGCCAGGACAGTGGAGAAAATGACTCATTACTTTATCACTGTCTTTACAAGGAGGCTAATATATTGACAAGGGCCCCAGAACCAAGCCAATGCTGGTCTACTCCCTGTTTATAGTCCCCCAGCAGACTGCTGGTCGTACTCCTTGATTATAGTCCCCACCAGATGAAAAACTTTGGTTAGTAAGTCCAAAATAGAAGAACATCTTCCTTCAGAAGATTTTTTTTTTTTTTGCAAAGTCATCCTTTGAGACTAATTTGACCAGTTTACATATTTTATTAGTAGTAAAATCAATACAAATTTTGTTTTAGTGAGAGAACTATGGATGGTTTTTCTGCTAAAGAAGACCTAGGAATTCGAATCAATTGCACCAACGTCTTGGGTTACTGCCGTAGAATTTGGACGTAAACCTCAAGCTATTTTTTAGAAGTAATTCCAGAGACAGTTTTGAAAAGTATTTTATTTAATTATGAATGAATATAAAATTACTGCGGTTTCACACACCCAAATAATGTGAGAACTAGTATTTTATTTGTGCCTTTACAGTACTCAACCAATAAGGACAAATCACTTCCACGTGAATTCTTCACAATTAAATCTGTGTAGGTATGTCTTGCGATAATTACCAACAGGTTTGATAAAACATCCTATGTTCTTCCTTTTTTTACTCATAATAAAATCCCCGAATAATGAAAACGATTGTTTTATTTTCATTTTGATGTTCAAAGCTTCAGAAATATCTCAGTTTGAGATCAATATTTTCATATGTGATACCTAATAGGTGTAATAGCTTTGCATTAATAGATAAATTTTCATTGGTAGTTGTGCTTACCATTCTGCACATAAATGTTAAAATTATTTACTCGTAAATGAAAATCTCTTCGTATCAATTTAAAGTTGATAGTTTCAAAATGATAAATTTGAACACAATATTGTTGAAACATCTTCACTACTTTCGTGCGGAAAATATTAGACTGACAGACCGACTCAGACTGACTCATGCTAGACAAAAATAAAAGTTTTTCGGAGTTTACGAGATGTACAAATTAAAATAAAACTTTCGGTATCTTCAAATATGCTTGGAAGTAAAATAAAATCAATGAATAGCTTGCACAGAATAGCTCCAGAATAAATAGCAACCTTCTGGTTCCCAAACCAAAATCACGTTTCGATCACATAGGGTTTCTGGTACCAAAGTAAATACCCAGAATTCGAAGTAGTAGCACGTTTTGGCAAACTACAAAAGAAAAAAGGTCTATCTTGAAGTAATTAAAAAATGAGATTGGAGAACCTTTATTCTGAGCCTGAATTGATAATAAAATATCAGATTATCAGAACCATTTTTTATGTTTTTTATCTGGAACCAAAGGAAATATCACATTCTATGGTTCAGAAAATGGATCAAAAGAGAGAAGTACAATGAGAAGAATAGGGAGTACCCTTTGGGCAAAAATTATTCTCAGAGATTAAGGAAGGAAAAAATGAAGATGAGATCTGATAGAAGACCCGTACGAGTATACTGTGTCGTGCAAGCAACTCTCTGTTTGGTCCCTATTCATTTTTTAGACTCGGTTTTGTAGTGGTCAGACGCAGGCGAAGTAAACAATTTGGATTCAAATCGCTACGGAACTGTGGATTTTTATTTTGGGAATATTCAGATTTTTCTCTTATTCCAGAAATTTTCTTAGACAGATTATAAAAAATAATACACACTTTTCTGCAGTTCCACTAAGGGTCCTCTCGATCGTTGAGACCCCGGACTCATAATGAGGAGGTCAATGGTTTGAGTCTCAAACCTGGATTTTATGTATTTTAATTCGCATGCTGTCCTTCATTATTCATTGAACTCGTCATTGTCAAAAAAAACTTTGAGCTTACTTCTGAAATGTAAAGGAGGCATTATAATAACTTTTAACTTACCTACTTGTAATTGGGTAAGTTATAACATGAAGGCGGTTTAAATTAAGGGCATGTTGCTGAACAAAAAATGCACGAATGTGAAGAAAAAAATATTTTGAATTTGGTCGAAGAAGGTCACATGTAATTTTGACCTCCTTCAAAATATCTTGAGATTCATTTGTTTTCTCTTGGTGTTGCAAAACTAACTTTTGTTTGATCTAAAATATTGAGCTCAGTGAAAATATAATGATGTACGTCTATGAAACCTATAAAGCATTTTTTTTTTTTTCGGTATGTCCCCTCACATACCAGCTGGGGGGTTAGCGTTTTAGCTTTACCGTCAAACGGTACACCCTACACTGCAGTGACCTTTTCTTGTATTTTTTATTCTTCTAATCTTAGATAAATTATTAAAAAATTGGGCTGGGGCCTACCTGATTTTTTTCTAATAAGCAATTCATTTTTATACTTCTTCCTTTATTTCTTGGACACTACACAAAAGAGAGCCCCTTTTTCTTTACTGTACGCTTCATGATAATCATAATGGGGATAAAAGTTCTCTGAGTTTGTAAGCACAATTCTCCTCACTTTTTTTTAAGACTTGTAGAAAAAAAAATCATTTTAAAACCTACAATCACTCATTAATTCAGGGACTAATAGTTGTATCTTAGACTAATGAAAATAATAACACTTACTGAGTTGAAGCCTAATTTTGTATCCTACTTCAGGTTCCTCTTATAGTTTTTTTGAAGCTCGAATTGGAAAGCCAGCTACGGGAAAAATAGTTTAGCGGTCACGAAATGAGGAGTTGCAAATCAGTCAAGTCAAATCGATGAATCACTCAAAACAAAAAAATGAGAAGCTAATAATTTAGGTACCTCATTGCTCGTGATAATAAAACGTCAAACATTAAATCCTAGCTTGTACATAGCTTGAAAATCACAGAGTTTGGATTTGTTAAAGTTATCAGTATAGTTGGACTGAGGTAAAGCGGACTTCTCAGCAGGGTCACGGGTTCGAATCTTGGATGATGAATTCACCGCTCTTCTTTGTCTCAACCCGCTAAATATCTCACCCACCCACCGTTCCTCATCGGCCTCTCCGGAACTATGGTGCCATTCCAGGGTACCTTTCTAAATTGGCAATAACAATTAGCGGGATGCCGACTTCTTTAGCGGAGGAAGCAACATAAATTAATGTAAAAAAACTAAAGTGTAAAAAGAGCGAAGACAAGCCTTACCCAGGTCTTGTTTTTACCTCGGTAAAAAATGAATCGTGAAATATTTTTTCTCACGGTACTGAAAAATCAGGGTATACTCAGGGGTAGTGGTGCAAAAATATTGGTCAGAAATTCGTTGGTATAAAAAATGGTCTTTTGTGCTCGCTTGTCTTTCATTTCAGTTTCCTACAGAAAATATTTTTTTACTTTAAAAAAAGTGAACTAGATTACATGTTCTTTATACAATTGTAAAAAAGGAACCCTTCTTGAAATTTAATTGTTACCACAGATTTTTTTTCTTCGTCAATTTTAAAACATTTTTTATAGGTGTGATTTGAACTTGGAAATGCTCCAACACTAGGAAAAGAATTGAATGTTAATTACTCTCAAGGACCTTAACCTGTTAATAGGTAGATATCTATCTATCTCGAATGCACTTCATAGCATTTAATCTGAAGAGCCCAAGGTTGACACTACAGAGACTAAGATAATATCTAACCAGAGACTGCGGGTTCGCATTCTAGAGAGCTTTTGAAATTTCACTTTCATAAATTAGTTTTAAAAAACTTCATTTAATTTTTTTTTAAAAGGCTGATGAGTTTTTTGATATAGGAAGAGGGAAAATAAATGAAAAACAATTTGAAAAGCCTGAAATGCAAAGTGTGAAATGCTAATTTAAATTGTTTTTGTTTGTTGTGCATATATTTTTGATAGACGTAGACGCTTCACATTATTAATCAATGATAGGTAATTGTAAAAGACCATACAAAAATATTATGGTGTAATTGGACATAAGACCTTATTTGCTCGACCCAAACATGCCCTAAATGTAGATAATATAGGTATTATTTAGTTCTGGTGGCAATACTATGTAGTCAAAGTCTCAAATAATCGAAGAAAATCATGCACTGAATGGGATACAAACTCACAATCCCTACGCCAGCTGCACTACGCTAGGAAACTACACTTCAACCATTCAACCAACAAAAAATAATTTACCTAAACAGCATACTAAAAGCGTGTAATCCTCAGTCTATTCAGATCTCATAAGAATCAATGAGAGGACCTAACCAGAAGTTTCATTCGGTCCGTCCCATATCTCGCGAGACAGGTCGAACCATTGGTCTGAGACGGTTATCATTTGGTGAGCCGAGTTTTTATACAATACCAGGAGAATTAGCTCGATATGCCATTAGCCAGCCACTGGTCAAGAGAAATAACATTCCGGCGACCTCGTTGCTCATTGGCTAATCATACTTACAGCGTTAGTCTCTCCGCCCTGCATGCTTGCTCGAATAATATCAATAACTGGTTTCCTGAGTCGACTTTGAGCAATTCTCAATATCTTCAAGTTTCTTTTACTAACTGTTTCTTGTTGGTATTATTGCTCTTATTATAGTAATATTACACTGACTGGTTAAGTGACTTGTTGGTAATAATCACATTACCGGGTGTTCATTGAGGAGAGAGCTGGTGATCTTATGCTTCATCTAGGCTCAAACTAAATAATTGATGTCAAGTTGCCCAGATTCTTCGCAATTTTTTTCCAAATGCAAACATCATAGAAATAAGATCAGTAAATCTTATGTCATCTTTAATCGTATTCTTTCTTAAGTCCCTAATGTAGATTCTTACTTTGCCATCTTATTTTTTAAAGGAAAGTAATGAAATGAAATGGGCTAAATTGTACGATCAGTTTTCAATGCCAATAGAGTTTATCGAGCTAAATCTAAAGTTTCAACCATTGGAGTCTAACTCTATGTTTGTGATGAAGATATCCCCAGAACGGTTGGAGCTGTAGGTTTACTTGAAATTTGGAATGGATACCCCATTGGTAGACAAAAGGGAAATCTAATTCCCCTTTGTCCAGAACCCAGCTGATTTGATAGATAAGAGGTCGCATAGCCTTCAGTAATCTGAGCTTGCAGGGTTTCAAGATTTGAAAAGGTCTAAAAGAATTTTTCAATTTTTGGCATCCACGAGTTTTTTATACGAAACAGTTGAACAATGGGCACTAGACAATTCGGTGCTCAATGCGCTCATTCATCAGAGACTAAATCAGAGAAGATTAATACGTGATGACGAGACCCTAAGATTTTATAGATGTAAAAAAAAGATCTAAGAAGAAAAGGGAGACCCCAGAGAGAGAGAGAGAGGTAAGTTTGATGGCTCTGGCTCACAATACAGAAATCCCTGGGTTCGACCCTTTCATCAATCCTTTTTACCCTGAGATGCAAGAAACCAGATGGCTACTGAATCTTGAAGATTTTTTTGAATCCCTCCTCATGTACCTTTTTTGCTTTCCATGACCTACAACATAACAATCTACAGGAGTATTGCGATTGTTACTCGTTTTTCGAAATTGAGCTGATAGCATTTCTGTACAGATCTAGGTTTTCAAAATGCTATGTGATTTTTAATAAATATAGAGTATTTATTATTTGTGTGTGTATTCAGGGGTGGGGGCTGGTATGGGGTATATCTTGTGTGTGTTACACCTAGATCTAAGTAGATAATACATTGAATAATATTCATTATTATTGAATTTTTTGTAACTTCCCTTAGGACACCATGAACTTAAATTTCAAGTCCTGAATGACAAACGAAAAAATCACAAATATTGCTATGCATATAGAAATACCTATCACTGTATTCTTAATATTGTTACAGCATTTTTGTATCTATAATATTATATTGTAATAAAAAGTCGTGTGATGATTACTCCAGCCTATCGTCCTTTTTTTCTTGCAGTATCTCGCTCTTCAGTTTCCTGGATCAACCTTGCAATCCAAGATCAGCCTTGAAACTTATTATTATTCGACAAAGAGGGTGAAATTTTGTGATTAAAAAATCTTCAAAAACAAACGGAAAGGAAGATTTTACAATGGAAAAAAAAACCTTTAGGGTATCTCACTCTTTTTTGACCCTTCGTCTCTCTCTCATTTCTTTGTCTTTCTCTCTCTCTCTCTCTCTCTCAGGTAAGGGATAAGCCCGAGGGTAGGGTATTTTCAGAGAGTAGGTAGGCCATCCATTCTGAGCCTTTCGGACGTTTATTTCCGTTTACGATAAATATTTTTTCCTGCTGAGTTTCTTCTGTGAGGGTAGAGATCTTCAGGCCGTGCTAGGATTTTTTTTTTTACTTTCTAGGACGCAAAGACCAGGGGATACAATCACTCATTCAAAAGTTAATGCTGTAGGCCTTATTGCTATGGGGCGGAAGACTAATTGGATTAAAAAATGTAGAGTTACTTTTAAAAATAAGAGAAAAAATCAATGCGTAAAGAAAAAAAGTTTTCAAATATAGGTCAACAATTTTAATAAATTTGCCCCATTGCCTGGTGTTCCTTTAATTGATAGGGGATATTTTTCAATTGTTTGATATTGTAGAAATAAGTTGTCATTCTTTTAAACAGAATTGCCAAAAAGCCGCCAAATATCACAGCATCACACAGAGACAAATAATTCCTGACATATTGAAGAGGGGTTTGGAAACTTGGTACCTAAAAACGTGAATTGGCATTGCAAACTGGACGTCCAGAAGTTCATCTCATTACATTACTAAACTTATCGTTTTACTGAGTACCTAAAGTAAAACGAGCAATCAAATGTTCTGGCACGATGAAAAACAATTCCAATCATCAAGTAGCCTCGATTCCAATCTCTAATGTCTGAACAAAGCTCGTATTAATTAAATTTTTATTGAAATCACAAAATTAGACTCAATAGTCATAAATTTATTGGTGAAAAACGAGTTTCGTTCCATTAAAACTTCTTGGTTATGACAGAGCAACAGTGAACGTGTCTTGCCCCAAGTGGTACTTTGGAATGATTATAATTGAAATTACAATAATTGTAAAACTGAGGCATTCGTAATAAAATTCTCGTAAATAGGTTCCAAGCAAGTAGTGACTAACTAATTAAAAAGTATAATTATATTATTAAGGTTCCACTTAGTAACCAGTTAGGTCTCGAGCAGACTGACAAGTAGAGTGAAAAACCACACCCGGCACACTGGTCGTAACGTTAGCCTTGAGTTGTGATCTTGGTGGAAAAAGTAAAACTTCACTGGAAAATAGGTATAGGTATCTCACAAATATTTGAATGTTCCAGTCTTTCTTTGCAGAAAATGTATTCATACTGACATTATTAAAATAATAATTATTTCATAGTGGTTATTACGAACTCTTTATTGACATTTGTTTTACAAAATCGGAAGGAGGCCTTGGGCAATCTCTGCCATCAAAATTTCTTTTTGTCATTATTAATGAAAAGCACTTGAGAGTTACATGAGTAAGGTAATACTAATATATCGCCTTATTTATACTGCCCGATTAGGACTATTAAGTCCCATTATTTCAGCAGTAAGCCCAAGACGTATTATTATGTGAGAAAAATAACTTGTCATGTCCCGGCTGAGTTTCGAATATCTGGCGACCTCTGGAATATCTGGATCACAGAGTGCCGCCTTTACCACTGAGCTACCGGACATTAAGGTACCTAAATGAAAGAAGGTACATGGCAAAGCCTAAATTTTCAACTTGAATTTTTTCATGTTTTGAAGTGGTAAGTAACAACCAATATTATTTATGCTAACAAATTTGGTGTAAAATATGCCTAGATCCAAAATATTTACGTAGGAGAAAAAGACCCATCAGGGTAGGAAGTAAGAACAGCATGTTAGTGAACTTTTCTTTTGCTCTTCTGTAAATTTAGAAAATGAGATTTGACCTGTTTTACCCTGGACACATAATCTTTGGAGAAGGATTTTACCGCTCACTATTCACTACTAGAGTTAAAGAAAGTCTTCCCCGAACGTTAGAGCTAAATAGAAAAGTTTGCAAGTTTCCAGTAATAAGTCGTATCGGCTTCTCACCCCATCCCCAGCGTTCTATTAATTTTTTTAAAGAACGAAGAAAGGTTTTAGAGCTAAGTGCTACAGCTTTTGTAATTCTGGTCACATTATTAACTTGGAAACAAGACAAACTTTTTGTCGTCTGTCTCCTCTCTTTCTCTCTCTCTCGCTCAATCTGATGTGTTCTAAACTTTCTACAAACTTCTTCTCTTGTTCAAAGATAGTAAAAATATTTTTGTCGTGTTCTTTCTCATATATTTTTCTCTTCTTTGTTTTTAAGAAAATTTACAACAAATCTTTTGATCGCTTATCTTTCATTTTCTTTCCCTTTTTCTAATTTAACTTTAGAGTAGAGGACTTTTCCTTCGTTTTTCGTCTTATGTATTCGTTTGTTGAAAGATTTTTAAACTACTGATAAAGTTTAAAATAATTTGGATGTCCTGCCTGTGCTTGTGCTTTTGACAATTTCAAGAGATTCCAACGTTCATTTCTTCAGACAGTCATTCTTCTCTTCAAATGAATAGAGGAGAGTTGGAAGGGACTGTTCTTCGAAAGTTTTTAAACTCTTAAGAATAAATTATTCGAGAGCGTATAGAATTATAATTTCAAATAACATACCTTAAAATATGATTGGACTTCTAAGGGTTCAAATAGAACGAAATATATGATATTCATTAAACCAGAAATTACTTATTTACTTACTTACAGATACCTAATTTACAAGGACCACGTAATTCGATGATCTCTTAAGCTAGATTTTTCTACTGACCTCTGATACTTTGAATCTATCTATGCAAAGTGGAAGGAATTTGCATAATTCTGTAGAGTACACTTGTCACAAGTATAAAATGTATTTCTGACACACTGTGGAAAACAGTATTCGAAATAATTACCTATCGTTCAGAGAATTTCACGCTATGAAATATGTTTCTGTTAGTACTTATATTGTAAGCCACGTGCAGACCAGATTAACTAAGTCATTACTTATGTACACGGGCAAGACAATGGTGAGTCATCACGTTATCAGTTAGTGACGGAAAGCGAAATCTAATGGTAAGTCAAGTCTGGTAAAGGTCGAGGGATCCGTTGGTTCGAATCCCACCCAGTGCATGAATTTTTCCTCATTAATTTGAGTTTGTGACTCTGAGGGTTAGGTGGTAGAAAATGCTTTGAGCATTAACCTCGCCTGGTGGTTACCTTCCACTAAAGAGTATTATTATTAAATTAGTTAAAACTTCATTTAATAGGGTTTTAAGTGCAGATGTTTATTTGTTTTTCATGCCCCATAGTCTCCAATTTTGTCTTACAACCCACCTGTTGAAAGTGAAATCATCACATCCTCTAAGAAAAAGTGAATTCAACACATCCACTAACGAAAAAGAAAATTTCGATTCCATGTGAGAAATTCGTTCCATAACTGTATTAATATCTCATTTATTAATAAAATTTATATCTCATTAACTTATTTATTATCTGATCTACAATGACCTCTGACTTCTAATAGTGCTCGCTATCAGCTATCAGTGATACCCAATGCTTAAAAAAATCTATTGCAAACACTCTTTGACTTCGATTTCGTTTATCTATCGATTTATTCAATGTCCAGTCTTTCATATCAGTGAAATAGGTATAAATTGTATTATTATTATTATAATAATAAAGAAATTATTTATTTAAATAAATTTTATTTTTACCTTTCCCCGTTGTAGCTCACATCCAGCGTATCAACTCCTGTTACATTCTTCCTTCAGTCTACTTAATTTTTCCTCAACATTTCCTTTTTTCTCTGCCTGACTTTTCCATCTTACCAAAATGTACTCCCTCTTTCTCTTTCTCACTCTTAATCTTCCTCTTTCTCTCTACCGAAGCTTAAACCTTTAATACATCATTTCCTTCTCCTCACACTACAAGAATCAGGCTCTGTATTGCAAGAAATATCTACAATCCTTATGGACATGACAACTTTTGTCGCCTTTATCTAGCACAACACAGCTCAGCTCAACAATACTCTCTCGGATATGTCAGAGAGGTTAGCTTCATACTTTGAGACGACTCCTGAGGTCAATTCTAATCAATAATAGTGAATCCAATAAAGACACTGAACAATTTCAAGTTATGACAATGCAAAAAATTTACAGCCAGGTATACGCATAGCTAAGTTTTATTTTCTCTCCGGTACTTCCTCAAGACAAGCTTGTTTTCACTGCACAACGCACCATGCTGCTTTCACCTACATGACTTCTATATCTGTCATACCGGCTGAACAACAGGATATCGCACAAGGAATATACCAGTTCTCAAAGGAACACTGAAGATAAGCCAGCGTTGATGGCTCGTTGAATACATCAGTTCTCGTTCTGTCACTCGAGTTAAGCAACGTCGAGCGAGCCTATAGTTAAGAATGGTCGAGAATGGAGAAGACATTTATCAATATCTGATAAACAAACTGGGGTGCTTATGTGAAAGATAGGTATATTTATGTAAAATCGACGTAAACAGCTTGATTGACAAGACTGCAGACTTATAATCTGGAGGTCAGTGGTACAAGTCTCAAGTTTGAAAATTTTTTGGAGGAAAGAAACCATTTCTGAACTTGTCAAGTCAAACTTTGATTTTGCTTTCCTGTAAATTGAAATAGGAATAATGTCTAGTACAACATTTCATGGCTCCATCTAGAGATATTCCAGCAGTGTTTTTGAATCTCATAATGAGATAAAGTAAATGATATATTGTTCTACGACAAATCTCACCACTACGGGTCCTTAACCCAGCAAGAAGTTCTAGACACAACAGAAACCCTGAAGTGAAATCCCATCCGGCCCGCGTCGGATCACCCCCTCCCCCGCTAGTTCCGGTCTGAGGCTGAGTGGTAATATTTCATATTTACCCGAAGGAAAAGGTCGCAGGACGCAATGAACATGAGACTTTAGAAAGCCTGTGACCCTGAACCGAGTAAACTGAGACTCGGAATTTAAGAAGTGCAGGTGCAATTTCCTTTCTGTGCTGCAACTCTCCCAGCCTCTTGAGAACTACCCTGCGGGCAGGACTGGGTAGTACGGAATTTACAATCGCGAGATGAAAAGGCGTTCAAGTTGCGATTATTCTGAAAATTTAGAGATTTATAGCTCCCGTTTTCCCTCAACACGAAGAACAGTAAACTTTTGAATACTCAGAATATAATTAGAGGATTGCAATGTCCATTATTAACCTAAAGATAATGAATTGTTACATTTTCATTTACATGTATGGGCGCAGACAATGTGATATGTCTCCCAGTTTGAACAGTTCTGTCCCGTAGATGAAATGTCTACTTGTCTAGGGGTCATGCGGAATGAGGGTGCTTAGCCGTTTGGGTCCAATATCCGGGCGCTGTACACGAACACATAGGCTAGGGGTCTGGGAACCTAAGGTGCGAAGGGTCATTGGGACAAATTGAGACGAATGTGTTTGGTACAGGTGGTCGCTCAACAAACTGTCAATCTTGTCACTCTCTGATCGGTGATTGGGACAAGTGATTGGATGGCAAACATTACTTCGAGAGGTGAAGTAGTTCTGTAAACTGTAGACCTTGCTCACTTAATCCAATTTTTTCACACATCAGGGTATTGAGATCTCTGCTGTGATACCTCCCCCTTTTGATGACTTTTAAATGCCAAAGTTCAATCAGTTAATAAACTCTGAATAAATTTGAAATTTATCAGAAACCCAGGAGTAAATGGCCCTATGAACCACTTTGACCATGCCTAAGAGAAGTTTTGTGTCGTGATTTAGTTGTGCAATTTTATACTATGGATGGGGTATACCTAGGGTGACCAGATTTTTTTAAAGGCAAAGCGGGATGCGGCCGGGGGGGGAGGGGGGGGTGGGAGTTCCTGGTGTAAAAAGTTATAAATAGTCTATTTAACAGTGTACACTAGCTCCCATGGCTTAATGGTCACTGCACTACTCTTGTACGCGGGAGACCTGGGTTCAAATCCTGGCGGGGGCAATAGCTTGCCCTGGTACTGGTATCTACCACAGAAATTAATAGACAAAATTGCGCTCTGTGTGTTTGGACCTACATTGAAAAAAAAAAAAAAAAAAATACTAGCTTACAGAGTATGCTCGATCTTCGTTAGGTAATTATTAAATATTTCTTTATAATAAGATAAGGAAAGTAAAAAGCGGGACATTTTAAAGATTTTGGTCAAAAGCGGGACATTTTAGCGTCCCGAAGAGATCGCTCGGGACAGCGGGACAAACGGCTCCAAAGCGGGACAGTCCCGCCGAAAGCGGGACGTATGGTCACCCTAGGTATACCCCAATGGTTGGTTATGAATGCGGGTGTTGAACTTACGTTTATTGTCTATTTTCTTGCCAAAACCTGCTCATTGCGATTTAATCGATCTAATGACTAATCAGAAGAGAAGTCACACTAGCACAGATCCTCAATGACTTACCTTTACACAATTATCATCTTGTTAAGAGGGGATTTGTTCAACAGTAGCGGTGCATGTAACGAGCGAATCCAATATCAATTGATCATTATGATTTAGTAAAAGCAAATAACCTGACGTTTTTATGCAAATAGACTCGGTAGTCATTTAGTTCAACGAGAAATACCTCAGTGAATCATAGATATGTTACATCATCTTAGCTGATATTTTGCGAAGGCCAATCCGATACAACAGATAGTTTTGTATGCTTATTTTCTGCTTTTAATTGACTTCCTTTCATTATCTTTAGGTGTCATACTTGTAACAACAGCAGTTTAATCGGTCCAACAAATCTAAATAGTTTCAATGATTGTCGACGCTAACTGGCTAGTAAGATTACTGGATGATTTCATTCTCATTATGAGTTCTCGTTGTGTGCTACCTACTTTTTCTCTCGTTGTTTGATGTTATCCAGACTGATGGGAGATAGGGGTTTTGGTGCATGTGTTTGTGTGAGATATGTTGGATAATGCATCAATGTTCTCAGGAAATGTATGGTTCTTTTTAATGGTCCAGCGTTTTATGATTTTTAATACTAACCTTTCGTGCAGTGGTGGAGCATTGTGGTTAATCTCATGGATCATGGCAACGGATCAAATCACATCCGGTCAAAAGAATTTTATCCCTGTAAATAAAAATAATATCACACCCTGGTCTCTGAGATAAATCTGATAGTGTAAAGAAAAAAATAGCAGCACTGTTCGGACATTATAAAGCAGACTAGTTGTCATAACTGACATCATCATTATTATTTTGATTATTTTTTCTAGTAGCCTCCGTGCTATACAGTCGGTCTAGCAAAGGTTAGCCCACAGGAGGACTCTGTGGAGTTTATGTTATTCTATTAGGTACTCTGTACATATGGCCTAATATGGGATGCACTACCTCGTGAGGAAAAAAGAGTTGATACTTGTATGAGTAACTACATTGGCGACATAAGTGACAAGGTTTTAGTTGAAGCTGTGATATCCACAAACATGGTGGACAAACTCTTGCTTTACCACAGTAAGTTCATGTTTTAACTTTTTCAAAATTTTAAAATACTCTTTTATGTATTAACATTTATATTTATTGGTTTTGTATTTATATTTATTTCTGCAGACTGTAAATACCTACAAGACCACCAATTGTTGCGAATCTCCATTTCTTATTCTCACTCTTCTTACAGTTCTTACCTCATCTACACCGTCGTCTTCTTCTTCTCCTCTTCTTCATCTTCTACTTCTTCTTCATCTTCTACTTTTTCTCTTCTTCTTCTTCTTCTTCATCATCTTCTATTCTTCTTCGTCTTTTTCTTCTTTCTTCTTCGTAATTATCTCTTTCTCCTCCTTGATGTTCTCTGTCATTTTCGTCATCAGCACATCTCGATGTCACTCTCGCAGTCTCGGATAAGCAAGTTGTCACTCGGGCGGGCCGGACAAAAATTCACTCACTTGTGTCGGGGAAGAAGAAGAGGAACGGTTCCGGACTCTTGCTCTAAGGACATTGTCCTTCGGAATCGACAGTCTACAGGGTCGCCGGAAATATTTTCCGGTTCATTAGGAATCGGAATGAAAAACCTGGGTTGTTTGTTTTACTGCTATTTCTGTTTTCTAATGCACCAAATCTATGTTTAGGTCCCTGAGATAACATCATAAGTATCATTAACAATTAGACACAATCAGTATATTTTGTAATTTTAGTAAACTGCTGAATTAAAGGGACTTTTCAGTCTTACAACGGTAGTTTAAACAAAGGTACGAGTATGTTCTATTCTATTCTTAAACTTGAACTTTAAAAATAATAAAAATACAATCACTCTAAATAACATTTTTTTACTTTCCTTATCTTATAGAAAGGAAAGTATTGGAATCGGCCAACTTTTTTAATAATACCGCGCATTACTCAAACAGAATATGTATCTTGTCTGCTCAATAGAAAGAAGCAAAATCCATAGCCAAGAAGCGGCTGGTATAGAAATCGTACTCATCATTTTTCAATAGTAGAAACTCTGAATGAACTCTCTGGCCTACGGTGGATCCTCATTCCTCTCAACATGCGGTCATCCTTTTGTTTTGATTATCATTGCTTTACTATAATTATTTCATATCGCCATCCTAGCTTGTTGTCGGAGATGTACCAAAATAATATAATAGAACACAGCTCAAGCTTTCCAATCCTTTCTACTTTTCATGGCTGTGGCTCTTCAGGTCTTCACATTCAGTCATGACTTCGCACAATACCAGGTTGTGTGTGCTGTAGATTGTGATGCGAAACGGACGTTTTGCTCAAGCCAAAAAGAACACAATATACATACGTACCTACAATGTATAATATACATAGTATACGTTAACAGCGGACTTGCAGAATTGAATCATATAGATATAGAGCATGGCACTAGAGCAGTTCAGTAACTTCATTAAGTCTTTATGTACCTATATTATGTTGTACGTTTTTCCTTAGCTGATTTCCTTACGTTCGAACTTTCCTATGTTACTACTTCCAAGAAATATCTAATATTAGATTTCGGAACTATTTTTTACTTTTTCGTGCCTATAAGGTATAGAAAGTATTGTTTTTCTTTCTTTTTCTGATTAATTGCCAACATCGTTCACCCTATGCCCTCTACGGCCCATATTTTCTGACAATCTGAAAAATGCCATAATAATATAAAATTTCGACACTTTCTAAAAATCTTGGAGTATTTTTTTATCTCACTCATCTGATGGAAGTACAAATGTAGAAGCAATATAAAATACAGTAATAAATATTTTATTTATACATAATTGAATAATCCCCATGCAACAGCCAATTGGACAGCTCAAAAATAAAAACCTAAAAACTCTGCATCCAGCTAGTCTTCATCACAGTAATCTGGGATCTTCTCATTTTATTTTCACTGCTGCTTTTTGGGGTTTGTAAATCTGTTTACTTAATCGTAATAAGTAAACGAAAAGGAGACTTTCTCAAAATAAGTACAAGATCATGTGGGGGATGTGAGATTTTTGACCTCTGGAGTACCCGAATCCTTCTCTCTTCTTGACATCTGTCTGGGGTTTGCCAGACACAACAAATTAACTGCACATTTTTTCGAATACATCACCGACTAGTAATTACAAACCCCATATGTGTCTTATTTTGGACTCCTCTTCTGAACCACGTTAACTTGGAAGCTTCGTTCCTGTGAGAAAACTTTTTTTTATCCTACGGTAAAAAAATATTGGACTCGCTAATACCCAAGCATTAGACTTGTAATTTAAAGAAGCTAAAGCATGTTTTCGTGGATTGGATCTCACCCAATGCTTGCATTTTTATTATTAAACATTTTCCAATCAAACTATACTTACAGTTCTATCAATACAATAGAATACAACAAGAAAATAGAAACGGTTGATCAAGGGTGCTGATAATGCCCAGGGCATTCTCCTTTATAGAATTTTTCCTTATTTATTTGAGTAAGTGACCACATAATAATTTAGCTCTCAATATTATTTTGCTCAATTCGGAATTTAGACTATTCCTAAATTTACTGGCATATCGTTTTTGTCACCAAGGCTATTTGAGAATTATAGTGAAAACAGACAAACATGTTTTTTCATGGCCGGTAAGTATTAAATTTCCAATTCTAAGGAGTCTAAACTTGCGTTAATTCCATTATTTGTGAAATTAATTACCTATAGTAAATTATTTAATGTATTCCTGGACTTCAATCATCTTGTTCCTAATTAGTTTAATGAAACCCTAAGAAATCAGTAAAACTTGACATCAATTAGGCTAAAAACCTTTTTTAGCCTGACTTTAGAAAAAACAGATGCTGACTATTCCCAGCCCAACCCAGGCTGGCCGAGGTTAATGCGGGTAGCTGGTTTGTGGATTTCCAGCGGAAGGAGCCGTTATGACTAACTGACCTGAAAGAAAGATACCCTGAAAAGAGCAATCTTGTAATCAGCTCAGAAGTGCTGAAAACAAAACTTGGCCTCTGTCTGTTCAGGAGCAATGGTTCGATATTTTTAATTATCCAACAATTCACCATCATCCCAATTATTGGAAACAAAACAACTCTAGTCGAGTAAGAAGAAAAACAATACTGTCAATGGTTGTCCATCCGAGGAGATGCAGCTACCGGAAGACACGACATGCTAGTTTAGGAATCTTTCACGCATTGTTGCACTCTCAGCGGATGGACATTTAGTTCCTTAAAAAACACAGAACCGACTAACCGCAAGACTTGTGTCACTGAATCAATAGTCAGAGGTGAAATCCAGAGAGATCCTTAAGGAGACCCCTCGAGACCAGTATTAGAACGGATGTGAAGAAATCTCTCAGTGAAGAAGGGTTATTCTGAGGACAATGAGAGATTCCCCGAGGTCCTTTATTTAAAACGTGCATTTTAGGTAATACAAACATGACATACTTATTTTAATAATAAAAAAAAGAAACTAAAGTTCCAATTTTTTTGAGAGCTTTCGACACACGAAAGGTTTTCGATCTTTTATACTCAAAGTTTCAGATGATCTATCAGGAAGTTACAACGAAGATCTTCGAGTCGAATTAAAGCCGCTCCGTTACTTAAATTCACATGAAATGTAACAAACAACTCGTATTGAGAAAAAAGTTCCTGTATAAATCTAATGGTACATAATATATTCTTGTACCATAATTTGTAAATTATGTATTGTTATATTGGACTGTGAGTTTCCAAATATCTCTTTTTCTCTGAATTTCCTCTGGATTATGTCTTTCCATTTTTTTGATAACCTGTTACTTCTGAAGAACTATAAGGACAAACAAATGAATAATAAACTCTTTTCGGTAAGGAATTTACAAGGAATTCATGACTCGTAAACG
Source organism: Bactericera cockerelli (assembly GCA_024516035.1). Taxonomy (NCBI): domain Eukaryota; kingdom Metazoa; phylum Arthropoda; class Insecta; order Hemiptera; family Triozidae; genus Bactericera; species Bactericera cockerelli. Next base: position 9,775,524 of record CM044967.1, read on the forward strand.
GGGATTCGGTGGTTCGAGTTTCAAGCATGGATAAATAATTTAAGTTGGACTGGTTGGTGTATTTGTGACTCCTTGTAATTTACACAATAATAATAACCTTTCCTTATTATAAATAGATATTCATATGCAACCATATTCCTCTTGGGTAAGTACTGTAGTTTCAGTAAGTAGTTGAGTACCTATTTGTAAGCATCAAATTATCTTAAATGGTTGAACACTTACGCTTTTACGAGTTTCTCAGCGGTGATTCAGAGCCAAATGTCACATTCCTATGACTTCTTTCTCTCCTGTTGACCTGTCTTAATTCATTATGGAGAAAAAAAACGAAAGTACAATAACTTATCGAAAGTCCCTCTAGTATCCATGACTGACACACGTCGGTGCCTCATAAATTCACAATGTTATTATTACCTACTTATTGTTACAGCCTCATCATCATTACAATCATTATAATGAATTATCTTAAAAAATATCAGAATAATAACAGTCGAACCTTGATATAAGAGAACGATTTACAGGTCAAATTTAATACATTTCTATAAGGTTAATTATATACCACTGTGTAAGAGAAACCTGGATATTATAAGAGGAGAAAAAAAATGGGTCTCTTGAATTCTCTTATATCCAGATTTGACTGTAAATCTTGAAAGTTATCAGAATAATATATTTTTTAATTATTATTATCGCCAGCGTTTCATTATCATTCATGTCATTACTATAATATGAAAAATTAAGGAGAGGCGATTTTAATTTCGTTCTCGGATAATGCTGATCTAATCGCTGTGGTGGTCACAAGAAGATGTCAAGAGGCCACATAGCACAGGACACTCAGAATGATTGATGGTGAGGACATGGGCTGGAATACCCATAGTCATATACAGAGTACTATACTAATAAGTTTTGTCAGTGGGATCAGCAAGGTAAGGAGTGTCATGGAGTGTCTTGTATTTAAATTCGATGCTTTATTCTTCTCTGCTGGGGTTTGAATAATTATTCGTTATTTCCGCTGGGCAATCTGCATAGAAATTATGTCTAGTTTTCACCATCGTGGACTTGACCGGAATAACAGATTCGAGGAGAAGCGATTGGGCAAGGGTCATCAATATTATTAATCATAAGTCACCACCATTATCATACTTGTGTAAATCATAAACGTGATATCAGAATTACTCATTCTCGCTATACCTAAATTTTGCCGAACTTGTGACTCGAACCATCGACCTCCAGGTTACGAGTCTGCCGTTTTATCGATCAAGCTACCAAGGTCGGGATTGTTCAATATTAGATAATAATTAACTAAAAAAAAAAAAAAACACCAAGAATTATTGTACCGGATAATATTTGAAAACCCCTACGTACAAAAGCAGGTATGGATTGTACATAAATATGCACACAAGAGTACTTTATCAAAATACAGAATCACATAAAATTTACTATTAATATGACTCAACAGGGTTTGTGTTGAGGTTGAGATTGGCACTTTCCTAGAAAGTGCCAACCATCGAATAGGTTGAATAATACCGACCCCAAGTAGGTTTGTTATAAGGCAAAGTGAAAGAGGAAGAAGAAAACGATTATACCTTCAAAGTACTAAACTTCATTTTCTGAGTCGCATATTATCTATCCCAGAATTGTGCAGTTTTAAATTTTCAGGTATTGTCTATTGATAAAATTCTGTCACCATCTTGGACTCCGCGCTCTTGACCCAAGGTTTTTTGGATCCTTGATTCCAATGGGTGAAACTAAATTGTCATCATTTCCCAAGAGGCGGACTACTAGTTCCATGTATTTTCGATGGGGTGACTGTGCCCGATTCGCTTCCCAGGTTTTGACCTCTCAAGCTTTGGTTCCGGATTCCTGGGTTCCCCCCCTCCCTTTAGACGCAGTCGCGAGACGCGTATGGGCTGCAATTATAGTACCCATAGTGCTTCGTGAAACTTTACGAGTAATTAACACCTCTCCGTCTGTTACTCTTCTCGACACTTTTTGGTGTCCAGGTCTTCATTCCAGAAACCACTCTCTCTCTCAAAATCCCTAAATCTCCCTTTCAACTGTCGAATGTCGTGCAAATAACCCAACCAGAGGTGTTTTTTACCCAAATAACCCAATCAGAGTGCAGTTGAAAGCGAGATTTGGAGATTATGAGAGTGAGAAAGCTTTCTGGAACAAGACCTAGGTCATTTTCTACTGAACATTCACTGTTCCCATATTCGTCGGGCCACGAGACAAAGACCAGCTGATGGTATCAAGCTGGTACTTGGTACCTACTTGATGGACAAGACCTGGGCAGACTAGCGTAGAATAGTAGAAGGTGATGTAATCTCGTGAGAAAGGACAAAATAAGAATGAGTTTTTGTTGCCACAAGATTTTCAGACTGATACCGTTTGGCCACCAAACTTTTTGTCTTTGAAAATTTTACTATTTGTAAAACCGTCAAAGAAGTGCGAGTATCCACTTCTGTGTTGTTGTTTTATCATCAACATGCCGAATCATTATTCCTGTTGTTGTTGTTGTTATTGTTATTATATCATGATATATCCTGTGCGCTTTACTTGTTTTACGTTGGTCTTGTGATGTGCAAAAATACCATTATATAAAGATAGCCTGACACTTTTTTCTTAACTATCCCAAAGTTTTAAGAAGATAATTACTGTGTGTTCCTCTGTGCCCAATGTGGGAACTAAAGATCTTCTGGGTAAAAAATTCTCTCTCACTACATACGTTGAGCTGTCTGTCAAAAAGCTGAACTTTTGGAAAATCTTCCCCTAAAAAATATTCTTAAACTCGATGTCAAAATTTGATTATAATATCATTTAAAATATAGTTCGACCTCAAATAATTATGTCTTTCATTTGTGAGTCTGAATCAACAGGAACACTTTGAAGAAAATTGTTCCAATTTGTTTACCGACAGTAGGTACCTAATAACAATGCCTTTCCTGTTCTATCATATTTTTATCAGAAACATTATTTCACTTTGTCTTTTAAATAATTATTAACTTTGTGACCTGTGATTTAGATAGGAAATAGTATAAGGAAAGTAAAAAGGAACATAATATAATAAATAAAAAAAACATAATTATTCGTGTGGCCCGAAGAGACCAGTGGATCCATCTCACTTATCATCTCAGTAGCACTAATCGACTCACCAAAACACCATATTTTTGGTATGGTAATCTAGAGTCGCGGGTTCGAAACCCAGCTGGGACTTGACAATTTATTCTACCATTTGGGAATTACCCACATAACAATACGTCTTGGGCTTAGTGCTGGAATAATGGGACTCATCAGTTCTACATGGGCGATATTATTGCTCCTGTACTAATATTACCTACCAAGTAGTCATGCAACACATGCTAAAGAGTCTCACTGGGGGACGTTAAACAGATATCTGCGTTACCAGCTTTGTCAGTCTAAAAGACTATGGCAAAAATCCTTGGCGTCCTTAACAGGGTTGGTGTTAGAAAGTCCATACAGCCAGTGGTATTGTAATTATTAGGAGTGCCGGAACCAGACAACCTCAACCCTGTGGAAGAGGTTGAAACATGCCGATCCCAACAGTAGGTCTTGGAAAAAGGCAAAGTGAAAGAAGATAGTCATGCCACAATTGCAACACCCTGTACTTACAATTAGTATCCCCGAGCTATGTGATGTTCTCACATGCCCTATGCATGGTAACAAGAGTGTTGATGCATATTATATTGTTATCCTAAACACACCCACCTTACGTGCAAAATCAAGTTCATAAATACATAGAAGTATATAAATATTTTCATATTGTATCGTAGTGAAAATACATAATAAATTAGTTTATAATTTTCTCCAATTGCAGGAAAATGTGGTTTTTCCGTGTAAGAAGAACGCGTAAGTTTTCCGGGTAATCTACGATTCTAGGACATCGGTATCTGTTAATATCTGGGTCAAAGTACTTCATTTTCCCATTAAGGTGAACGAACCCGGCAAAATGTCGCTTGCCAATCCTTGTCACATACCTAGGTCATTGTTTGGAAATGGTTTTCCCCATTTCTGAGAGAAGGACAGACCCATAACTCACGGTGGTGGAAGGATTCCATGCAAATGTCTAGGCTCTTTCCATGCATGCACTCTAGCCCAACTTGAGATATAGTCTGGATTATCTCAAATCTAATCCAGGTTTACAATTCGGCCCTTAGTCAGTCCAGTCAAAAACAGAAAACAACCTAACCTAATGGGACCAATGAGTCCCAGTATTCCAGCAGTAATGCCAAGACATATTGTTATGGTGTCCAAAACCCAAATGGAAGGATAACTTGTCATGTCCCGGCTGGGTTTCGAACACGAAAAAGCTGGATTCCCAGGGTCAGCCTTGACCACTCAGCTACAGGGACCGTCGGGACCGGGAGAGAAAAATGAGAAGTTGTACTAGACATGAATAATGAAGGGTAATGCTGCATGTATCCTTGGGTCGATACCAGAAGGTCATGGAATGGAGGAAGTTTTTATTTGTAAATAAATAAATATAATTAGAGTAAAAAAAAGAAGTAGAAGTTAATATATTTAACTTTTGTTGTTATCTTCTGAGAATAATGCAATTGGGTTGCGAAAATGGAGGTCTGCTGTCAGAGAGTTCATGTTTCCAACATTTGTGTATTGCGTCTCTGGATCTCCGTGGTACATTAGTGACACGGGCTCGAGTTCCCCTTGGAAAACACTTGCGATGATGCATTAGTTTGCGTAACCTATTACAGTGAAACATTTAACTCTGTTGCCACATATGTTTGCAGGACCACATCAACACAGCATAGAACAGCATGTGGCTCCTCGGTACACTTGGCCACAGGTATACGTGAACTACAAGGTGTATGATAATTCTAGATTCTAGGGGCGAAATTGATCAACTAGGTAAATCTGAAAAACGCGAACTGACCCATAAAGTTTGTGGAGAGATAATGCGACATCGTTTTTTTACAATTTTTCCTGAACTTAATTGACGGCATTCATTTTCCTGGTAGTGTTCCTCCTCGTTTTTTATCTTCGTCAGTATCATTTCAACAATACAACATGCGAGCCTTTTGGAGTTAGGTTTATCTAAACTTTTTTTTAAGCAGATGCATAAATACTTAGTCTTTGAAGTCGAATGATCTATTCTTTATTCAATTTAAAACAACTCTACGAAATTATCATTTTCGGGAACACATGCAGCTGTGGACTGCTGCTGCATTGTCTCTCTGGATGGTCATGCATGTTTTCTATGACAGGAAGAATCAGACTGAAAAATACTTTCATTTAAAATGTCAATTTTTTTGACTATTTATTTTTAAAACAGGTATAAGGATAGTTTTTCCAGGTCCCACTTCTGTAGCTTTGGCACATCCACCACTAATGTAAAACAAAATAAATGTGATTAAATTCATATACATATTATTTCTTCTTGCGGTAGATAAGTTTTTCATACCCTTTTTACTTTCCTTATCCTATAATAAGGAAAGTATTGTATTCGTCGAAAATTTGACCTACCCAGTTTTTCACATTTCTGGACGAATCATAGCCTCAGGATACCAAAAAAGTTGTTTTCAGCCATTGGTCCGTGCGTCTGTCTGTCTGTCTGTCTGTCTGTCCGTCTGTCTGTCTGTCTGTCTGTCTGTGTGTGAACAGGATATCTCAAGAACGGTAAGAGCTAGAGACTTGAAATTTGGTATGCAAATAAATTTTATACACCAGACGAACCACGAACCTTTTGGTTGAAATCGGCCGCAAAATGCGGCCGCAAGGCCGCAAATATTGGCCGCAAGCGCCCCTTCCATGAATTGGTTAAAGATACAAAATTTTTTAGAGAACAACATTTTCTTAGATTGAAAAAATAATAGGGGTCTCTTCTTATCATTTTTTTGATATCTTGAACTTTTTGGACCTCGGCCCCAATTTACCGGTATTTTGGGGGGACCCGCTTTGACTAACTTTTTTATTATTCATCCTAGATGGGGATTGTGACATATCAAATCCAATGATTTTGAGATGCTGATTACGAATTTGGCTTTGATTTTTAGCTAACTGTTACCTTTGAGTCACCAGTGGCTTTTGGTCCTGTTCCCATTCCTAATATGATAAAGAAAGTCGTGTGATGTTTACACCAGATTTTTTATATCGTATCCATGAAACAATAGCTACTTTAGAAGCTTATGATCTGTATTGTAAATTATCCGTCCCGTATAGTATGACTCCTCTCTTATGGGCGAGCAGTGTCACAATATATCCCTATTAGGTGCTCGGTTATACGAGCACATCAAAAGGCTTACAAAAAACTATAATCAAATTAGAAGTACAATTATTTTGGTCAATTCTTCGATTCGAACCCGGGCTTCCGCATGGTAAGTGAGGATCTTACTTCTCTGCTAATCACTCCAATTTGAATGCCATTACTCGTGACTGTAAAGCATCGGTAAGATTTTGATTTGCATGTCAATTGTCAATCTTGATAAAACATAAACCAACTTATTTTCTACTTTTTGATCACCGTTTCCAAAATAGTCGTATTCATTTATCTAGTGGGCTTCGTCTTTGCTTCTGAGGTTTCACACAAAACTTATCTTCTTACTGTAAAATATTCAAATATTGATAATGTGTTAAGTATTTTTGAAAATGTTAAAAGTTTAGAACTGATTTAAACTTGAGAATCCATTTTTTACTTTCCTAATCCTAAAGAAAGTAATGGAGTCAACAACAAAAAAAATAGTCCAGACGTTATCTTCTAACTTGCATCGACCGTTTCACATGTTGGGCCCAGGTTATTTCAGTAAAAATTTTTTTTTATCCTTTGCAAAATTTTCTCACGACAACTAGATAGCTCTCTTTGAAGTATCTCAAGGGAAATAATAATTGGTTTAAAGCAAAAGCGCCAAAGCACTTCTATGCTGTTGCTATGAGATTTAAAATATTTCTAGATAACTTGAGGATTAATTTTTACTTTCCATATTTATTTTAATTTCCGTTCAAGACAGAAATTACAAGAGTGTAAATCGCCATTTTATTTGAAACTATTTTGCATCTTGTACCTGTATAATAGCATTTATATTGTCATTTCCATTAACACTGTCATTTTTTGTCAACCCATTGTAACAATTTTCTTAAATTAATACAAATATACTATTGAATTGAAAAATGAATTGAATTGAAGTATCTCAAGAACTTCCTTGTGTCAGGAATTTTCAGTTTGAATCATTGGTATTTCGAGAAAATTCAAAAATCATTGGAATTAAATTCATGCACATTACTGCCTACTGATGAGAGTCAACTACCTCGAAACAGCTGTCTATTAGTTACGAGTGTGTTCTGAATTCTGATATTGAATATATGTGCAGTACCTACAAACAGAATTCACCCAGGCCCAGCGGAGTATCGCACTAAGCTTGCAAGCACAGTGACCCAGGTTCGCTCCCCAGCAGGATAAAACTTTTCTGCTCTGTACAAGGATTTTCCGATAAAATGAGTGGCTATGTGTATTGATAGCGACCAGTGAAGCCATAACGAGCAAGAAATGAAGTACTTGGGCAAATTATGGAATAGCCATCATTTGGAGCGTTCGAATTTGAATGGTCTCCCATCCAAGTCCTAACCTCGCTGAAAGTTGCTCAACTTCATTGACAGAACAAGAACTGCTGTATTCAACGAGTCATTGACGGTGACTACACTCAACTTTGAAAGGAAGAAAAGTATCCGAAAGCCTCTATACCTTAAAGGTAATAGAAAGTAGAAATGCATTTAGAGAAAACTATAGAAATAGTTTGAACAATCACAAAACATGAAACGGAAAACTCACACACCCCTTCATGTTGATAAAAACTCATCAGAATTTCCCAACGTAAGTTATATCGATATTCATTCCCTCGGCGTTCCTTGCCCAGCGCTTCACTGGTTATTGATAATACTTTCTAGAACCCACCCCAGTCGCCAAGCAGTCTGGCCAGGTGACTAAAACTTTTCAAGTTCCCTGTGTCGGCCGTGATGGTGTTCTCGATGTGTCACTAGCCATATGAATCAATAATGAAGCCACGGGTATCATTGTTTGTACAGAGAGTACAGAGAGGAGTACTAATTTTTTATCACTGGATTTCAGTAATTTTGTATCTCTGGACGATAGAATAAATAGACCTGATTAATTCTGAGTGTCTCGGTAGCTTGGTGGTCAAAGCTTCTGACTGGTAATCCAGAGTTCGCCGGTTTGAAACCCAGCTGGACCATGACAAGTTACCCTCCCGTTTGAAATTTTGACCACATAATAATACGTCTTGGTATTACTGCTGGAATAATTGGACTTATTAGCCCTAATCAGGCATTATAGATAAGGCGATATTATTATATCACTGTAAAAATACCCTAATAGATTACTGGCAGAACTTTTTCGGTCAATAAACTGACAATGAAGATAGTGCAGGTCATTTGGTTATGAATAAAGACATTTTTTACTGAATTGGACATCATGTAGATCATTGTCCTTGCAAAATTTATCTTTAATGGACCGCTATAGTTGAAGAAACTGAACCTTACCTCCTAGTGGTTCATCTATTATGAACAGAGATACCCCACCAAGACCACATGTTGGTGAAGAAAGTGGGGAAATCAGACTGAAATTCTGAAATCGGATGGGGTAGGGTTGAAATACAATCACAATTGTTTTTTTTTTTTTTTTTTTAATAAGGTAGACCCAGCGTCGATGGCGCGTTGAATACACCGGTTCTCGCAGGATCACCAAAGTTAAGCAACGTCCAGCGATGTGAAGACTTCGTGATGCTGGCATTGCGGCCCAATCCAGGCTGGGTGAGGTCAATGTGGGTAGCAGGTTTGTAAGTTTCCTGCGAATGGAGGGTAAAACCCCCGCCGTGTAAGACCAAGCAGTTGAAAAACGACGTTAAACCCTAATGAAACAATCAAACAAAATAAGGTAGAATAGATGGCTCGATTGGCAAGGCTCATAATAGATTTTATATCAGCTATTCACTTAGGGCGAAATTATTATACGTTTTTATAATACCAGACTTAGATTTTGCGTATTGTCTTAGATGGGGAAAACTAATGTCATTGCTGAAGATCTCGATTTTGTCTATTAATTTGACCTTAATATATTACTATATCAAGTACCGTATCTGTTTTACTTCCCCCAGCGAGTATAGCTCATGGTGGTTTATGAAATATTGTCACAAAATTTCTGCAGCAATCTGATGTTTCACGGTCATTTCCCCCTGAGTTTGTTTTGAAAACACAGCAAATTTGATAGAATTCATTCACAGGATTTACAGTTCATTACAAGTACCTTACTTTCTATTGTAGTTAAGAACATTGTGGCTGGCTCATGATGGGGAGCTTTGGGTATTTTGTAACAAATTCCTGAATTGATAATAATGATTTAAAATCTCAACTAGCAGACTCTTCATTTGCGAATACAAGAGTGCTTGTGCAAAGATGAGCCACAGATTTGCGAACACCAGATTAGTTGCAACCCAGAATTAGAATTGAGTGCAGTTGTGCAAAATGTGTTTAACAAACTAGAAAAAGAGAAACACTCGTATCCAGGCAGTTCATTAAAAGCTATTTGTCAGAATGGAAATGAAAACCATAGCTCATCCTCATATTAGATCGCAACTCATAACGTAGGTACTCAAAATTCAATTTGTTGAAAAGAGAAACGAGTGTTAGCACCATACCCTGCTCTGAGCTCGCTAGGATCTCTGACCCAAGAGAAATGCAGACAATAACAAAGAGGCTGAGCAAGGTGTATTGTACATTACTTCAAACTTTGTAATCCTTCGTTATACTCGCTTTTTACATAGTGAGATTATTTTAAACCACACTGGAAGTAATTTAGATCGTTTAATTAAAGTCGATAATGGTACACATACGTAGAGTCTATTGTTGTCGCTCAGCAAGAAGAGGTTAGGTTGCGGTGTTGGAGTACTAACCTCTGCGATTGTGATTGATAGAGTGGATGAGGCTGCGGTCACGCAAATTACAAGTGTCTTACTCTCCAATGTAATAAAATAGAACATTTATAGATATTACTTGGTTGGACCAGAGAATTCTTCAACGACTAGGAGGATTCTGAAGATACCAATTGTTGAGTTTAGTCTGCGATTGTGTATTGTGGTGAAGACTTGGCATCTATCCTGAGATATGACTCAAGTTTTAGTGATTCCATGGATAAGACCAAGCTGTATTCTCTTTCGAAATGCCACTATTCGTCGCTGCTCATTTACAGGCATCTATCTATGCCACGCAAGTTGGCTGGTTTCACTATACATAGCAGCAGGTTAAGCATAGCACCATATAGCAGCAGGTTGAATTAGCGCAGAACATTACTTTAGTGCCACCTGAAGAAACGTCTGTACTACCTTGTAATAATGAATTTCATGTTTGATCTATTATCAATAACTACTATTAGTATCGACACTTTGTTTCTGTTTATACTGATATGCTGATTTGTTGATGGTTTTAACAGGATGGTACTCTTAGCAGGATAGTAGAATTCAATGGAAAAGTGAAGAAGAGACCTTGTTCAGCAGTGGACTACTAACGCTTGTATGTGAAAATGATGACTAAGAATCAAAGTCATGACTCTCTATTCTCTTAAGTCTAATGAAAAGCACACAATAGCTTTTCCTCGCTGCTCCCAGTAGCTCAAGCGTCGGTCTAGTCATCCAGAGGTTGCGGCTATTCCATCCAGAGATTGCGGACAAGTTATTCATTTGGGATTTTGATGTCTTGGGCAGTAGAGATAAGGAGATATTATTGTTATTTTCAATAGGCAATGGGAAATATTTGTCATTCATTTGATATGTACATATGTTTACCACAAATTCACTCCTGTCCATAGTGATAATTTATATTAACTTATGTTATACCTACAGACCTATCACCTAAAATTTCCCACATTTATTGGACATCTAAGCAAGAACTAAATTTAATAATTCACTTTTCAGATTTTACAGATTATATTGATTTTTGGACATAGGGTAAACTGCTGTGAACATCAGATTGCTTTTTATTACTGTGAAAATACATAGATAATGGTTCAGGTTTTGTTGACTAACCGCTTAAGATAATACAATATCCCTGCACCTGATTTATTAAAAATCTAATAACCGTCTAATGAAACCCCTGCCTGCAATTAAATTCTACGCATTTTTCGGCCGGCTTATCGGTGGAGAGTTGACATTTTTATCTCTTCAAACAAGGTTTGGTTTCATTATTACTTTCTATGAGGTCACTTTTTGAACTTGAGGTCTGTGTGTACTCTCAGGGTGTGACAAGTACTCGATGACAACAAATTCATGAAAATTGGCTATTTGTTTGCTTAGCATCTCATAATAAAAAATAAAAAAAAAAACATTTTACATCAAGTACTATCTTAAAAATGTAAATAATATATTACAAAAGTTTAAGTATAACATCCGGGTCTTCTGGTTCTAAATCAGCTCTGTATTTTACTGTACATGTACATTTTGCTATTAGACACCCCTTTTATGAACTTTTCTTGACTTGCAAATTTTCACTTGAGCCCCTTCTTGGATGATTGATTAAAAGTACACATGTGAGAGACTGAATATATTTTTCTTTTAGGTTATACTTTGTCATGAAAAAAAAAACACATTAATCGTAGCACTGGACTGTAGCCCCCCGACTACTGTGCATTGGGGCTCAAGTGGGTAATCGATACCTAGTCTGGAAATCGATATAGTGTAAGGATCCGTTGGTTCGAATCCCACCCAATGCATGAATTTTGCCTCATTTATTTGAGTATGTGACTATGTCACCATGACCACATCATAATAATAAGACTCTGAGGGTTAGGTGGTAGAAAATGCTTTATACATTTACCTCGCCTGGTGATTACCTTCCACTAATGTGTATTATTATTATAATAAAATTATGTGAATAAAGGGTGCTTTCTCTTCTAAAGCTTCCTAACTTGTCTTGATTCACAATTGTTCAAAAACATCTTGGCTCGGAACGTAAACCGTCATCAAATTATGACCGCCACCTGAACGAACAAGCTTCTGAGGTTGAAAGGCATTCCTATTAGTCTACATATTTTTAGCATCTCGATTTTTGTGGTTGTAGCGGCGTAAGCTACGACGAATTGTTTTCACGATCTTGAACAAGATTTCTCGATCTCTAAGTAGGTAATAATTTCAGAATGTGAAGTCTCCTTTGCTCGGTTAGTATTTCAGAGAAAATGTAAGCTCGAACCAGGTGATTGAGAGTTTGAAAAGTGATTATATTTGTGGTAATGACAAGATATCACTGTAGTTTTTGTTTATTTGCGTTTAATTAACGTCACTTTCAACTTCATGCCCACATCACTAGGGAGGTATTTACTCACCATTCGCGCGGCAAATAATCTAGCTACTCAAATCAACCTTACTGAAGGCGAGTGGGGCCAATAATAGCGATATCACAATTACTCAAGCTAGCTTTAAGAAATATTTACGATACTAAGGACTTGACTAACCGACTTCCAGATGACGAGTCTACCACCTTATAGATCCAGTTTCTGAGAGTTTATTATAATTAATTTATTATTTTATTTGTGTTCATCACAATCGTGATGTCACAGAAACTCAAACTGTATTGACTATATTTTTGTATAAGTAACTTGAGACTTGAACCACCGACCTCCAGTTTACAAGTCCGCCGCCTTATCAATCGAACTACTTATTACTGAGGACGGTTCATCAGGCTACAGTCCATTTATACATCTAGTACAACTTCTCACTTTTCTGTTTATACTGATTATATTCAAGACAAATAATTACAAATTAAATTACAATATAATAGAAGAAAAAAATAAAGAAAAAATAAATAAATATTTACATAATATATGTCCTAACTAAAGGGCGGGGTTATTGCCTTTGGCAATCTCTTCCACTCTAACCTTCAGGGTGACGAAGATATGAGGAATCAGGCAGAGATGTTCTTGTCGCGTGAGGGATGTATTGATCGAGCAGCTAAGGACGGCTCCCAACTCGAACTATTCCCAGCGAAATATTCGTGCCTGCACGGGGGCGTCTAGTAGGTAGGTTGACCCCATGGACTTATCCTGTGCAAGGCACCACATTACTCCGATCATCGATCTCCCTATTCGTGCTGCCATCAACGAAAAAACCCTTGTTAGCACAAGTCATAACTTCTGAGTTATAAAAAATAGTTTTCTTTCTCTCTTTTCTCTCTCTCCATTTTAGTTCCTTTGAAGAAAAAAAAAAAAACTTTTAGTACCTATGTAAGTACTTGGAGTTCTTTTACTTCGCTTCTAGATGAGAGTTGTTTTACGACTTTTACCGACGAGTTTAAAGGTCATTTTTACAAGTATAATATGTAAACTCCTTGCTTAAGATAATTGTAGAACGAATTTTTTATCTGCAGGTGTTATAAAATGGATAATAAAATAAAACTAATCAGCTTTTTTTGGCATGTTTGGAAACCTTCTACCACGACAGTTAATATCCCTTGTAAATTATACTGATGAGCGCATTGCTCGACTTTCCAATGTACCTATGGAAATTCTACTAACAACACTGATTGATTGAACTTTTTTGCTGGCATTAATCCGCTCAGGGCAGACCGTTATAATAATAATAATAACACTCTTTAGTGGAAGGTAACCACCAGGCGAGGTTAATGCTCAAAGCATTTTCTACCGGCTCAGAGTCTTATTATTATGTGGTCACAAACTCAAATTAATGAGGAAAATTTCGTGCACTGGGTGGGATTATACTCAACATTCTCCAACAGTTCCTCTTTACCCGCGTATCCCTGATTCTATAGTTATTCTGAACTGTTATTTGATGAATAATCAATCTTTTTGGTGCATAATCACTCAATCTCAATCACTATCATGTTGAATAATTTAATCTGTTAGCTATCCTCGGCCTAACTCAGGTTGCAAGAGATTCATGTATATTGTCATACTAGCGGGCTGTCGTCCGCTTTGCGGGTCGAGGCATGGCCGTGAAAGCAAAAAATCCTTTTTCGCCAATGGCAGGTGTTGTAGTGGGAATTTCGAAAAATACCGTCTTATTGCATATTTAGACTATAAGACAAAGCTACCTACCAAATTTCAGCTTCGTAGGACTTACGGTTTGGGCTGTAGAGCGATGATCAGTCAGTGGTCAGTCAGTGACTTTGACATTTATATATTAAGATTTGTGTTAATCCCAATCCTAATTAAAAATCATAATATAATTATGTATTTACTCAAACTCGCCTTACTAAATAACTGCATTACCTGAGACTCGAAACACCAAACTCCAGTTTACTAGTTCATGACCTTGTTTATCCAACTAATACTGAAGTCGGTGGATGAGTTTAATTTAATGAGCTAGTTTGAGCAAATATCCTGTGCTATTTTAAAAATATACTTCGCAAAAAAATCATGAACAACTGGTGTTATCTTTTTAATACAAAGAACCCACGTAGCATTCACGCATCAGCTTAAAATGTGCCCAGTATAAAGAAAAACTGAGAAGTCATATACTCAGAAGATAAAAAAAAACAACAGAAATTCAATTAGAGAGAAAGGTTTTTTTTCTGACAGTAAAAAAGGGAGAATTGTTGAAAACACAGGGATTTAGAAATTATAATCTCAACTTTTTCACTCTCGCAACTCCCGGGGCTTTAATGGACATGTTTCGTAATTAGTACATTGACCAACACTCGACTGACTTTTTTTCTTTCTTTTTTCCCCCTTTAGTGTTTCTAGAACAGAACGAAACGAAACCGAAGATTTAAGGTGTCGAAATTTTTGGTACGCTAATTGGAGCAATACAGGAAGTGGTGTTAATATTAGTTCAATCAGAATCGCACCCTTAAGGGTTTCAATCTAAATTAGATCCCGTTTGCAATCTGCTGATAAAATCCTTTGCACATTAAGAACTGCGATTCCCAGGATAAAAATAATATTAAATAATGATGATTATAATAACAATTAAAACAATAATAACAAAAGAATACGTCTTGAAAAGAGCTAACCAGTAGGCGAGGTTTTTTCTTAAAGAAAGAAGAACAAAAAATATTTAGGTCAATGAATTGGTATCTCAAATAAATGAGAAGTAAATCATATCCGTTGGATATTGAGCTCGCGAGTTCCTACATCACCATTCAGTCCCGACTCCCGACTCACAAGTGTTAAAAAGGTTCGGAACAGGATCTCATTTCTAGGATAAACGGAATTTGGAAATTAGGACTGATTAGACGACGTATGCATGGCTGAGATTGAATCAGGTCTAGATTACACAGGATATTGTAGGTCCGAGTGTGGGATCCTATGTCCACTTCCGGATCGGCGTCCCCCCTTTTGCCTACGAAAACAATTGCTTTCATTAAAATTTTCCTCCCGCGGATACGCTGGTAATTAACTGATTGTTAAACTGTTTGCCTGATAGCCCGGGCCGTGTTTTGTATCATTAACACTCTGGGAGATCCCATTGTGTAGGCCGGGTGACGGGTGATCTGGGTTTTTGAAACTGTCCAACACACGCCTTGTAGTGTTTGTTGTGGGCTGTGTGGTTCAGTTGGGAGAGACAAGATTCCTGTGCCGGTGTTCCACAGCTGGGTGCTAGGATGAGGCGTTGGACTTTTGTCGGCAGTAGAATCTCGCTAACTCGAAATCCCGATAGGTTGAAAATCTCGTTACTCGAAAGAATTCTTCGAAACTTGTCGAACTTCGCTCCTTATTCGAAATCCCGATAACTAAAAACTATAGATAACTCGAAACGACGCTTCTACCCCTTGAATTTCATGCTAACGGTATTCTAAGTGTACCTATATGAACTAATCAAAAAATTTGGGAGAGGGGGCATTGATTCAATAGAATGATACCAGTTCAATTTGGACCTCTTAATTATAAAAATCGCAAGATAATAAATACTTCTCTAATTTGTATGAAAATAAGTCAAATGAAAGAGGAGGCTTAGTGAATTATGAAAGGGGAGCATCAGTTACAATATCAGAGTTAGTGTTCGCAAATATTGACTGTAGGTAATTACTTAAATTAAAACATTTTCTTATGTTGAATAAAACATAGGGCACAAGTGGCCTTTTAATCATCGTGAATGACAATTTGGACTTTTTTGGCTCTTTTTTTGAGCTCTACTGTAAAATTATACAATTCTTGAATTTGACTCAATTATAACTTTTTAGCCTCATATTGAAACAAGTTGTAAATATTATTTTAACCTCGAAGGAAGCCAATGTGACCTTTTCAATAAGCTGACACGAAAGGAAGAGAGGTGTTGGGAGACGGTTTAGTTCAGAGAGGTTGAGGAAGGGAATTCGAATTTTGCGAATTTATGGAAACATTTTACTTTGGCCAGTATTTATTTCCTCTTTGTACATACAGGAATGTACCTGTTGCGAAGCGCCGGGCAGCGACTAGTTAAGCTATAATTTTATGATAGGCCTCGAGCCATTGTCAGACAATGTAAGGAGGCCTGGCTGGATCACCTAATGAGACTGGTCTGACGCATGCCATGCGATTTCATTATCCGCCTCACTATGAACAGGCTAAATTCAAAGAAAGACGCGATGAAAGGATACCAGAGAGATGTTTCTTTCATAAAAGCTTTGATTAAAATTTCACAGTTTGAAACTCACCATTGTTTTAATAGATATAGATGATTAATAATTTACCAGGTGTATTGATGAGTATATCCATAGGTCACTCTATCTGTATTGCAGCCCACTGAGTTTTGACCTGTGTGAATACTAATATATCTTCATCATTCGCCGTAGCGCGGATCAAATATGTCGTCTCTTGTGAGGTCACCAAGTCGCCAGTCATCGCTGTTATCTGGATGGAACAAGTCGAATATTTTTCATGCACATAATAATATTAATAATATAGAATTAGTACCTTTTTTTTAAATATGAATTATTTTCTCATTTGCATTAACAATAGTACTAAATGAGTAATTAAGAGTGGCCTAAGCAAGTGAGACCTAATCGTTGATCTTTTGAAGGACGCTAGTGTACAGCCTATTGGCTAATGAACCCCTATAATACGACACCAGTAGTAAACCATAGAATGCAGATATTTTCATTTTAGCTAATTTAGTACTCTCAGTATCCCTGCACGAATATCAACATCAAAAAAATTGATTTGAATCTATCCTGAATGTAAGGGAAAATCCCGATTACAGAACAAGTTGAATGATACGAGTGTAAAAGAATTCTTAAATTCCAGGCAGAGGTGAACGAAATGTTAGCCTCTGAGAAATCAGTCTTTGAGAATGGCTTTGAAAGGTTTTACAATTATTTTTTTTAAACAAGATTCGTGCTTTATTTGTACATCATTTCATTACAATGGTGAACACTGTCAAAACTCTTGGTGATATAAGAGTGAGTTTTTGAAAAAAACATTGTCACATATATTTTTGATATGTCCAAAATTCTGGAGGAAGAATTTCAAAAAACTCTTATTTTAACGAAGGAAACAGTGACCTCAGTAGTTGGACTTGTAACACGGAGATTGGTGTTTTGATTCCTAATCATAATCATGGAGATGGAGATCTTTAAAAAGATGGACACTCTCCTTCTCACACTCTATTGGGACAGTAATTGGGACACTCTGCTGATTGACACCTATAATTCCAATTAATCATAGATCTCTATAGTCATGTTGGTTCTTGCTAAGAACGCAAGCAGGTTTGTTCCTCATGCGATCATATTATCTCTTCTTCAGGAGAGTGTTTACACTTGTCGATATATGTTCCAGCGCAGTAATTAACTTTCAAACTGTTCCATTCTCGCAACACGTGACTTGTGATTCATTGTAATGACTGGTGCACTAAAATATCCCGTCGCCGCGAGATGTTTCGAGAAAAACAAAAGTCCAAAATGAGTTTTTCTTACGCAACACAATGGACCTTGGTCACGCTACGCCGTCAGTCTGGGATATATCTTTTCATCTTCTTCTTGTAATGCCGCCCGCACACGTTCAGTATATGGACAGTACATATTTCCAGTGGAACCACTGGGCCCGGTGAAGGTTTTCCGGTCAGTGACCAGATCTCAAAGGGTAACACTCAGTAATGTCAAACCTGGATATAAGAGAAAACTAGATATAAGAGAACGATTTCCAGGGCAACCTTACCTCTCTACAAGGGAAATTAACCTCTTTATAAGAGGAACCTGGATATAAGAGAAAAAAATTCCGGTCCCTTGAGTTTCATTATATCCAGGTTCAATTTTTTTTTTTTTTTAATATAGGTACCTTGTTTATACTGCCGAGCAGGCGCGGCCGGTGGGGAAATGTTTAGGGGGTACTGCCACATAAACCGGACTGAAATTGGATTTATAGAGCCGTTCTCTCAGTATCTAAAAAGTTTGAGTTTGTTACGAGTACTTATTTGTTTATTAATTATTTTAGAAAGATGTAATGATTTCCATTTCGAGCTAGGACCATTGTGTACGAGCTAGGAAGAAAATCCTCTCATTTTTACTCTTTTGTCTGGGAGTGCTGCAGTGACGCAGCTCCTTAGCACCGGCCGCGTCTGCTGCCGAGGTAAGACTGAAAAGTACCTTTACTCCAGCAGTCAAAGAGGTTTTATGTATTTCATAGGTAACTTGACCGTTCGTGGGGGGCATTTGTATGATGAATACCTAGAACCTAACCTCTAAACAGAAAAGTAAAATATCGTGTGGATAAAATGAACTAGTACGTAGATATCAGAACTTGCCTAGACAGCTGTTTATAAGTAATTGGCACTCTTTGGCAGGCGGTTTGTTATATCCATTCCATCAACTAACCTCTTCTATTTAAATCAGGTTGAACAAAAAAGTGAGAAGTTCTATTGTATATAAATACATGAAAATTAGAACATACCTCGACAGCTGCTGTTTTGTGCTAATTGACTTTCATCAGAAGGCAGAAAGCAATAGTTAAAAATAACTATGCCATCAAGTATCCTCTTTCACCAACTAGCATGCTGGAATGTCATGCTTGCTATAATATTTTCTACCCCTGTGTAATTCTGTGCAGTTCTAGAGTCCCTATATGTAAATCTACGAGTTAAAACTTTTTTTTTTAATACATAAAATGTATATTTATAAATTATTCATGGATACAACAAAAAAACAATTAGAAACAACTATTAATGTCTTCGTAAAGTTTAACACTTATGACTATGCTGATCAGAGTTTGAATAAGTTTTAATCAATATACCGGGTAAGAAAACAGTTAGGCACAAGTTAGTATCTAGGTATAATGTAGGTATAATGAGTGTTGTACGTATACCTACTCATAAATTAGATTTAAAAAAAGTTTTTTGAAAAATCAACTTTCCCTCGTCACTTATTGAAGAAATTTCGGAAATTTTTATATCTCTTTTCAGTTAGGTATTCACTCTCTATTGTTGGGCCGTAGTATTTAGAGACAAAGAATTATGTCAACTAAACGGCGGGATTTCTTCCTGCAGCAATCTTTTCCAGTAACCCTAAAGTTATCTCTTCCAGTAACCCTTGTAATTTGATAGCACTTCATTTTTAAAATGTTCCTGAAAGTTTTACCCAAGTATTTTAGTTACCTTTGAGAAAAAGGTTTTCAAATACAAAAAAGTTTAATATTCATGATGTTGAGTTTAATATTCATGATGCTCACAGCAGTACCGATCTGGGGTCATCTTGTGTCATCGGGGCGTTTTCAAAACAACCGTTTGGCCTCATAACATCTCGATGAGTGGCAATTATGTTTTAGTTACTCATACTTGTACCTTGGTCCGAGGACATGTCAAGGCGTTGGATCACTTCAACAAATTTCTCCTAGATCTCTATTCTGACATCTTCGGTTCAGAGCTTGTTTTGAATACCATATGGCTCTTGTGTTGATTATTTTCTGTTGAATTCTCAAGTTATTTTGGCAAGTCAAAACTCTCATCACATGTATGAGTAAGAGTCATTTCATCCAAGAGGATGATTATCTTTCTAAGACAAGATACTTGAGAAAGTAATATTTTAGTCGAACCTCGATTAAAGAGAATAATTTATAGGTCAAGTTTTCTTCTCTTAAAGGGAAAATGTACTCTTAATAAAAGAAATCAACAGATATAAGAGGAAAAAGTCCGGTCCTTTGAGTTCTCTTATATGCAGGTTTGACTGTATGCGACGGCTGATGGTTGCTTGTGCCATTCGTCGCTATTCATAAACTATCCTAAATTTAATAAATTTTCCTCACATAGGTTCCCATCGTTGTCAATGTTGTCTTATGTCTTATTCCTCAACATCAGGTGCATTTCTGCATGCCCTTCGTCCCGCTTAAGATGTCGATGGACGGGTTGACTTGTACTCATGTTTTGTATGGATGCTGGTTGATAGCCTTTATAGGCACATTTTAAAAGCTTTCAATGGCTACTTAGGCAATAGAAAGTAGTATGAAAATTAATTTTACAATTTCATTCAAATATTGTCATTTATTAAACTTCCTAAGAAAAATATAAGAAAATAATTCAGAGTAGAAGAAATTTTCCCTGAAAAAATGGTCGCACCTGTCACCAGGACAGTTGTTGCGTGACTGAAGAGTCTCGTCAAAGTGCGAAATTGTGAACCGATTATGATGACTGAGTTGTTATAAAAATGTCAATTGAAATTCACAATTGCAAAATTACCATTGATGTTATGTGTTAAGAGGATGGTTTGATAATATATGCAGCTCATAACCCAAACTTATAATTCTTTTGTTGTTAGAAGATTTTGCGAATTCATTTGTTGTGACCACATTCTTCTACTTCTGACCTTAATATGTAATTAGTTTCGAGCTCTGGTTACACTTTCGTTTACGACATTTTGATCCAAGGTTCTTTCGCCGAGGCAGAAGAGGACTCATCGCGAAATTGTTGTTTATTGAGGGCAGAGTTGGTATGGGATTATTTTCTGTAGGAACTCAGACACATGTGGGCGGGTGGTCTTGTTTGGATGCCAGAAAAGGCGTACTGCATGGATTTTATTATCCTAATGGAAGAGGGGAATTGGTCAGGCAATGGACCGACTTGGGTTTGATAAGCCCCATTAGCCCCTCCAGTAAGTCAGTTAGATATACCTGAAGTTTGCCCATAACATTTGCAATTGGATTATTATAGACTGGTCTTACAGCTTGGGGGTTGTTCATGCGGCCAATTGACAGTTCTGAACTAACGTTTTAAAATGGCGAGACAAAATTTAAGAGTTCTCCTCAATATTCCTGTTCTCTCAATAGTCTAGTAGACTCACAACACACAAGTCAATAGTCGGAACAGGTTTTTGGAAAAAATATCGAAAAATTTGAAGAAGTTTGCACAATAATTGGATTTATATAAACCTAAACATACAATTTATGTCTCAATGGTGTAGAATATATCTATAATGTACACCCAGCTAGGTAGTTCTCACTGACAGAGGTAAGAAGCAGAAAACCGAATCTCACATTAGTAAGGTGAAATTATTCCCATTACCTATTTTTACAGGTTTTTAGTGTATAGAGGAGGATTATCAATGCAGTGCTACACGGTATGAACATTGAATCAATATGGTACACCATGATATCCGCCTGATACTAAATATAGATTACGTCATTTCATTGAAGACAAATAAAGTTTTAATAATTAGTAATAAACAGTCTACTCATTACATACATTACTGGGGCTGCTCCTTGTATGCAAATATTAAGTACGAGATATCATCAGTATCCTTTAGGTGTCGTGCCAGCCTGGCAGAGGACAGCTTGGAAATTAATTTTCTGGTCTATAAAAAACGGCGATGAAACGCCTCTTATTTTTCACAACAGTGGAATAAAAATACGTCGTAATTAAATATTTAAAATTTGTAATTTGAAAACGGCCGATCTCCGCCGCTATTAATAATTTTATCGCAGGAATATAAATGTGATAAATGAGTAGCCATGATAGGATACGTTGGTAAGCAACTTTGTCAGCAACCACCATTTCTTTAATAGCACAAAGTCATTAATGAGATTCTTCATTACGCATAGGTACATACATTTTTTATTAATAGAATTTTTTCAGCCCCTTGGTCTAACGTTTTTTTTTCTCTCTCCCCATAAATGTGTTCCAAGGGTCTTTTTTTCCTGTTTTCTAATGTATGTGACAACAGTTAATTGATAAATTTAGGATCAGGGTAAGGAAGGGTATCCACAGGGTAGTGACATTCTAACAATCTCTAGGGTCTGGGCAATCTGGGCATCTCATAGAGCGAGTTAATTTATTTCTTTTTCGAAAGGAAAAAAAAATATTATACCCCCCTTCAATTCAGAATATGTAGATGTGCATTAGCAATTTAAAAAGGGAAAGAAAGGGTTTCAGTTTTATACAATTTGCCAGTAATGTTTACAGGGTCCTCTAAACAACTTGAGGAATAACTCTTTACTTTTGGGTTCTACAGCAATGAAAATATGAAAAATCTATTAGCTTTGAAAAAAAATCTATTAGTCTGTCTCCTGAATGTTACATTCAGGAGACATGTTACATTCAGGAGTCTCCTGAATGTTACATTCAGGAGACAGACGAACAATAAATCGAATACATACAGGGATGGACCCCTTGATCATCAGTCAGCTACTCATCTCTTCTCGCGGAATTCATAACATTAATGTTTATCGAGTAGAACACACGGCCAAACACTGTCAACCCCAAATTTCGAAATAACTAACTGTTTTAGTTACAATTCTGATTGGAAAATTTTTGGTATTTAAATTACATGATATTTCTTACATGTTCAGGAAAATTCTTGCCCGATCAGACATAATTTTTATGCTTTAGCTAGATATACTTTCGATTAAAGATAAAATTCCGTTGTTTTTTTATTGAAGAAATGCGAAGAGATTATAGATAAAATATTAGTGTGAAGAAATGTCCAGCAAAACACAACGGAAACCCTTAAACAATGATTTGCGTTTATAATTTATTCTCTAAGTCTTCTTTCAGTTTTTCTATAACAAGTCAACAGCATAAATTTTAATTAATCAGTTATGAAAAAAAAAACGACAGAAAAAAACTGAAAAACAAAAACACTGGATGTAATATCACCCTGTCCAGGAAATTTTCTTCTACCCTCGGATATCTAAACAAAAACCCTGTTAGTGACAAAAATTGTACAGGTATACCCTCATAGTGTCCTGCAACTGATAAAAAAGGTATATAACCGAAAGCATGGGATAAAAAAATCGTAAAACCCCTCTCACGCTAAGGGACGCCTAGGATCCCTTTTTGAATTTTCATTATCATGCCATACACTGGATCTATTTATGAATTTTCTTTATAACGCTATATATCATATTATATCTATCTATACAGGTATTGTATGGAAATATGAACAGAATGTCCTGTTCATTGTTTGATATTAGCCCTGATGTTAATTAAAAATTTAAAATCTTCGTATACCCAGAGGATAATAGATCCTTTGTTTTTACGAGTTTTTTCTGAGCCCTTACACTGGACCCGCGTGTTTCTGGGATGAAAAAAAGGTCGTCAAACAACTGAAATTTCCTGTGGGTATGAGCTGAGGGTAAGCCGTGACACTCTGACATGTCCTGACATGTTCAACGAATCTTACGGCGGTCTTTGTCTTTCGGATATTTTTTTTCGCCGTAAATGTATAAATCATTACAAATTTTAAAATTACTCCTATTTGTTTTACAAAAAATAATAACAAAACAAAGCAACAAAAAAATTGAATCTCTTTCGTTATCTACCTCAGATGTAATCTTAAAACTTGAGGCCTGCCTGCACTTATATTTTTTATGAGTTAACTGTGAGTGTGTGTTTTTTTTAGACCCAATACTTACAAATCTTTGAATCGGTCGGTAGAAGACTTATGGCCTTCTACCGACCTAAAGCATTACGACACAGATAAGAAGATCGTCCCTCAAGTTTACGTACCTATAAATATCGAAAAATAATTCGAACCCAGGTCGCTAGCGTGTGAGCCAAGAGCCATTAATCTATTAATCTAGTAATTATTTATTAGAATACTATCCCATTATTCCTGCAGTAAGCACAGAACGCACAATTTAAGTGGTCAAAAGCTCAACTGGGAGTATAACTTGTCTGGGTTTCGAACCCGGGACCTCTGGATTACCCGACCGACGCGACGCCTTGACTACTAAGCTACCGGGACAGACGATAATAGTACATTCCATTAATAAAAGATTTTTTGTAAATATAAAAATATATTGAAATTAAGCCTGTGAGAGATAATATGAGACCAACCTTTCACGAGAAAACTAATTGAATGTTTTTTTTTTCTCTCTCAAAGAAAAAAGAGCGCGAATACTAACTATATGTGGTACGTCTGTTACACTTCTTAGCCTTATCTGTTATTCATGTACATCTACTACAACTTCTCACTTTTCTGTTTATACTGATCTGATAGATGTTAACAGATAGATACTGACCCTCCTTACCTCCTAGCATTGATCTTTAAATTGTTTTTCCGATCAATGTATCGAGAAGGGAGAAATTTTATTTTCTCCTACGCGACTACAATATGGTTTTTTTATTTAGCACATTGCATAACTCGACGACAGTTTACAGGCTAAGGTCTCTTTCACACAGGGTCTAAGTCGCCGCGACCAACTAAAAACTAATACATACCTACCTACAATGTTTTGTATAGTAGGTTATCCTTTTAAATAGTGCGGCTTTTTGTCTTCAAATTACCTTGAGTTTTTAATGATTAAATATCTAAATCAAGAGCTCTTATATTTACCACCAAATACATGCTGATTTCTTCTTCTTAGCACGTAATACTCATTAGTTATTACCATCAATTTTCGAGACCAGTTATATTATGTTCTTTATTCTCTGATAATGCCGCCACTGTTCGTTACTCATATGAACAACGACTCATTTTTCCTCACGAGGTATGAATGGACCACGATTATCCAAGTACAGGTCACCGTTAATGCACTACACCACTCCGCCACGGTGATTACCTTTGAGTAATACCATACTCTTTATTAAAATTAATTTGCATAAATTTCAAAAAGCGAGAGTATTGCCCAAGGCAATCTCTACCATCTAACGAATCAAACCGATTGCCTTGGGTCGGCTCGTAGAGTGAGTGAGTGAGAGGATTTCACTTTTTATTAATACAGATTAGCCATGATCCCCTGTCAAAGTGTATTCATTTTAGCAGGTTAGCGCAATGCGTCGTATAAATCACCTCCAGAGACCACTTACCTCCTCGTCTCGTCACCAGGCCACAACCTTACCACCGGTCACGACGACTCAGCTGCTCCTATTGTTCAGACTTCTATTCGCGGTAGGTTAACACATCGATCGTGGGAGCCCGAGATAAAACATTCACTCCGTGCTCACGCATTTGTCTATGCCTATATAGTTTGAGAAGGTGTTATATTTTACAGCATGAGAGCTGATCTAAATAAATAGAATACACTGTGTCTCGTACATCACAGCTAGAGAGAGAAAGGCTAAACACTAAACAGTACCTACCTCTCATGGGGACATATATCTACATAATGATTACTATCATGCTCGTGATAGTAGAGTACACGCTAAAAAAAGTTTTTTCAAATTTGATTCATAAAGTTTTTTTATGCTGAATCTGCAGGGTTTATGAAGAATTTTCCGTTTTTTTTTCAAATTTCTTCATAAACCATGCAAATGTCAACGTTTTCATAAAATTGTGGTTAGCATAAATATCGATCATGCAGATTGATTCATAAAATATGCAGAATTTTATCCGTGACGTCATCAATAAGGATTTTTGTGCAGAATTCTGCCTGATTGTTTTTTTGAAGGGTCTTTTGTTTTCATAAATGATGCTAACTATCAAAAAACAGTTATGAAAACCAAAAAAGTGCATTTTCATAAAGTTCAAGATGGACAATATCATGAAAACTTTTATTTCATAAGGTTTGATTTTCATAAGTTATGCTAACCTATTGAAGAAGAAAAAGAAGAAGATGCTACCCTATTGAAGAAGAAGAGTATATGTTACCTACATAAATACCTATAGGATATAATAGCGCCAGTTAAATCCAAAAACCACAAAAATACGTTCAATTTTCTCACCAACATGACCATCTAATATATTATATTTATAGATATTCTTGGAATATGGTATGGAATATCGGACAAGAAGAAAACATTCTTCTTTTACTCTGTCTTTTGCCGCTCAAATATGCAGGGTCGACGTTCATATATTAGATAATATAATTCTTGGAATTTGATCATGACGTGGTGAAACCTTGAATGTATATTTGTGGTTTGAGGATTTACCTGAAGCGCTTGATAAATTATAAAAATAACTTGATTTTTTTAGAAAGACATTAGGCCGAGTCAATACCTGCGTTGAGTTGAAAGATAGCGGTTATATAAGTAATACAACCGCTACTTTGTGTGTGTTCAAAGGTTATAAAATCATAAAAATATTGAAAACAGTAGAAATTAAAAGAATACCATAGGGCCTGTTTTGTGGGTTTTAAGAAATATATTAGGTATCTATACCTATTAATAGGTATTCACATCATATTAATATAGTTATTTGGGTCAGTTGTTGATGACATTCAACCCCATGCAATGGGTCTGTTGTAAGTTGTTGTTCAGCAGAAACCAGCTTTTTTTTAAGATTTGTCTACCCTGGAACCGCGTTACCATTACTTCGGGGTAGGAAATCTTACAACCATGCCATTCCTACAGCGAAAATTTTCTGCTAGAAAAGTCCGCCACGGCCAGGATTCGAACCTGCAACCTTCGGATCGAAAGACAATGGACTTAACCTCTCAACCACGGAGGTCGGCATCATAAACCAGCTTCCAGCTACTCACATATTATAACTTTCATGCAGTGAATTCTTAAAGGCTGCATGACATCAAAGAAGCCGCGCTAAACGTTTAGGCAGTAGGATGTATAGATTATTGGCAACATGAGCTATAAGCATAGATTATGTTTAATTCGCAGAAAAAACGTTGTCTTGCTAAGTCTGTACAACTTTCATGCAGTCTTTTTAAAGGCTGAATAACATTATGAAAAAGAAAAACGTTTATGCAGTAAAATGTATAGACTACGCAAAAGATTCATATAGTGACAATGGCAACATAATCTATTAGCATAGATTATGTTTAATTAGCGTAAAAAACGTAGTCATGCTAAGTCTGCACAACTTTCATGCAGTCTCTTCAAAGGCTGCATAACATTTATGAAAACGGAAAACATTTATGCAGACAGATGTATAAGTTATGCGAACGATTCATAAGAGGAAATGGCAACATGAACTTTTATGTTTAATTAGCATGAAAAGCTCAGTCATGCTAAGTCTGTATAACTTTCATGCGGTCTTCTCAATATCATGAAAATGGAAAACTATTATGAAGAAAGATGTACAATTTTTGAAGAATTCGCATATTTGTCTCTAGATCTCATGAAAGGTTATGCAGAAGATTCATAACATGTTTTTAATCATGCAGAAATTGCCTGACTGTTTTTCAGTTTGCATGAACTTCATGAAAGCGGATGCCTCGATTCCTTACGACAAAACAATGAAATCTCTAGTCATTAGTGTGCAGACTCTTCTCCTTCTCTCAATCTTTAACGATCGTACGTTTGTTCAATTTTTTTAGCTCTTTAAAACAATTAATTATTGATAAATTTTCAAAAGTTGTGTTAAAAAGTGAAAAAAATGAAGAACGAACAACGAACTACCTGTTATCACCTGTTTATTTTCAAGTCATCGTCATACAGATACTTGAAAATAGGTACCTAGTTCTCGTGCGAGAGATGGGGGGGATAGAGTTTGCACCTAATCAAAGCCGGTTTCTACAAAATCGCGGCCGGCCGGTAATTGTAAATAACCTTTTTTTTTTATTAAAGTGGGTAGGTATAAATAGTTCTTGTGGTAATATATAAATTCATTTCCAACTCCAACAGTACTCCCTAAGATACCAATCAACCTCCCTGCTCGTCCGTAATAATAAATTTGCATAATAATAAATAATATACCTTTCTCTTGAGTGTGTTTCTCGTTCAAAGTGATTTTGATCTAAGTGGTAAATAAAATCAAATTAATTCTTTTTTTAATAATACCTACCGGTGAATAAATAATAACAGTTTCAACACTTGGTTACATTAACAATTTCAAAGTTCCTGTATAAGTTAGTTTCAAAGTTCCGGTCGGTAATGTAGGTTTTAAAAAAAATGTAAAACCTTGTAAATAATAATACCTAGTATAATAATTTTAACATAGTGAAGGGTGAAGTTTTTACTAATGAATAAGAGTGAACATTCATATAAGTTTTAACATAACTTGAAATTACTAGTATAGTTTAACTTTAGAAACATGTTGAATTTAATTTAAATAGACATAAATTTCAATTTCTATTTATCCCTGTACGTACCTACTTTTGTAAACAACTATTCATCTCTGCATAACCTTCTGAGACCATGGAGTCATTAGTAACAACTGGCGATCTTCTTCGACAATGGGACCTAGCAGAATACGTAGAATTGTTTGAAAGTAAGTAGAAAATTCATACTTCAATTTATTACTGGTGATGTTTAACCTAAAACCAACCAAAGCATACTGTGAGAACAAATAAACTAATCGCCATTTTCTTTTATTATCAATAATAAAATATTAAATTTGACAAACTAAAAATAATGGTTAAAAAAAGTTGTTATTCAATGGTACAAAAGGCTAGCAGTCTTAGGGATTGAGAAATTGCACTATTGCCAATTTGAAATCTTGAAGATTGCCATTTGTTTCAGTCATGAAGAACATTAAGAGACTTATTAGCCTCAAAAGTTAGTAGTGTTTCTATCTTTTATTAATTAGTTTCATCTTTCTATGTTTCAGGACACAAAATAACTCCGCAACTCCTTCGAGTGCTGAAAGAAGATCAGTGTTACAGGTTGATAGACTGCATGGGTGACGTCATGACATTAATGCAAAAACGAGATCAATGGGTGCAGGTAAGATCGACTTTCAATACAGATGGTTTTAAAATGAGATTTCCCTTGATACCGAGTGTGTGTGGGTGGGGAGGGGGTTAGAACCTTGATATAACGTACCTCGATACAGCGTAAACCTTGATATAACGTTGAAATCTTACTTTCCCTTCCTCACAGAATAGGAAAACTCTATACAATGTAAAAGAAAACAAAAGGTGAACTTACCTCTAAACAACGTAATTTTCTGGACCTCTATACAACGTAATATTTTAAGTTTAGGAAGTCGAGTTTTCACATGCGCTGACTCCTGACATGACTGATAATGCTTTTACTATACTTGAAAAATAGGCCATATCCCTTGAATTACGGTATGTCGAGGTTCTACTGTACCTTCATTACTCACGAGTCCTTTCTACATGTGTGTGTACTCATGTGTGCGTGTGGGTTTTATTGCTTAAGCAAGTTGATGATGGCCGCCAGTTTTTGATTCAATTCGTCTTTTTCCCAGGATACGGAGAACACGCAGAACACGGCGGTCACAGATAACGTACACTATCAGACAGCAGCAACGTTATCTTCTGACGCTACACCAGCAGCAACGTTTTTCTCCAATGTGCAGTTATCTGCTGACACGGACAACTGGAATGCAAACGTCCTCACATCTACGCCATCTTCGTCATGGACCGAGTCCCAATCCTCGCAATTTACTAATTGGACATGTTCCACTAATTCAAATACCAGTAATGTGTTCTTAGATTCCCCCTCTTTCAATGACTCTCTCAGTGGGTCACTTGTGCAAAGTCCTCCAGTAATGCAAAACACAAGTACTCCAAGCCAGGAGTACTTGGTAATTGATTCAAATTTTGTAAGAGCAACTTTAGAACATAGCCCTTCTATGAAAGCTTATCTTATTAAAAGCAAATTGGAATCCAGCCACGAAAGACGTAATGTTGCCCGTACAGTAATAGAGAGAATTTTGTCTCCATGTCCCGAAAGACATTTATCTAGTGTTGAATATACATTGTTGGCCACCCAAATTTGCTCTTTATTCCTAGAAGAAGCCAAAGCTTCTTGGTATTCTCCCTATAAACCTCCAACCGACGTGTCCCCAAAAATTGTCGCCAGTGGACTTCTTTACGAAGCGAGCAGACGGTTGAGACAAAAAACATTAAAAAATCAAGGGAATGAAGTAGTAAATAAAAGAAGGAGAAGGAGCTCGGTCCAAATGACATCTGATGAAGATTCTGCTGCCCATGGAGTCACCAAGGATGTCTTCTCTGAAGTTGGTAAGTCATAGAATAGAACATACTTTTTTTTTTTAGGTAGGATTCAACGTCGCTTTCAACTGCTAAGGTCATATCACAACGGGGGTTTTACCCTCCATGCGCTAGGTTTACCAATTCTAGCTACTCACGTTAACCTCACCCAGCCTGAGTGGGGCCGGGACTAGCCAGCATCACATGGGTGATACCTGGATGGTAACCCATCCAATTACCATCTATGCGCGACGTTTCTTAACTTGAATATAAAATAGTTCAGAATTGAAAAATAATGGGGGTCTATTTCGATACTTTTTTGATATCTATAACTTTTTCGTTACGTTTTTAATGAAGGAAGAAGGAAAGTCTCAATTTTTCCATCACTTTCTCTTTTTTATCTCTTGCTAATTTTCTTCTATTTCTGCTTTCAGAATCACCTTGCAGTGGATATTTGACGTGGTTGCAAGGAGTGACTGGGCAAGAAGATTTGGAAACAATCACAAAGAGATGGCAGGATACGTCTGCTGTACGGATGGCCTGCTTGTCGGAGGGAAAACCCAAGTACACATCAATCCTGGAGTACTTTCAGACATTCCCGGTCTTGAAATCCTCCTTGGGAGCCAGACTGTTTGAAATAGACTTTGAGCATCTCTATCCAGACAAGGCAGACAGCCTCTTCAAGGCAATGCTTGAATTGCGACCAACCATACTCCATGTAGCGGTGAATACAATGGCGTCCCTGCGAGACAAAGAAGCATGTTCCATCCTTAGGAATACTTTTGATGCAATCACGCCCGACAGTAATGTGGACGCGATGAATGCACAGTGTCTTCTTTTTCTTCCATTTATAACCGACACTCCCAGCCAGAAGACAGTGAGGAAAGAATCTTGGAAGCCATCACGAACAGAAGTACGGAATGGATTCATCTTACAGGTACTTTCCTCATCAAATTTAATTAGTGAAAGGCTAAAAAAAAACAGAGTTTGCACTTCAGAAGAAGAGACCCATACTACCTTATGTTTTGTATGTGGGGAACTTCACAAATCCTGAATCCATATATGTAATAGTTGATGACATTATGTTTGAAAGACAAACCATATTGGATGCAGTACATTTGTGTTTTCAAATATTCTTTGTGTGTCACACTCATTACCCAGAAGAGAGCAATCACATTTGGCTTGCTCTCCAGAGAGGAGTCTATCAAATTAAAACAGAACATGATAGACTTCATTCCCCATGTAAAACTCTTTTAACAAATTTAGGTCTTCAGGCACATATCTAGGGAGTAGATTTGCAGGGATGAATAGAAATTGAAATTTAAGGTTCCTTTATTGTTTTTAAAAAATGTTCATTTGTTATGATTGTAAGAAAGAGTTTGATAATGTGCCTAAACTGATAGACCACATTAAACAATCTTGTATTGCACGTAAACGAAATGTAATAGCACAATATACGTGTGGCCAAGAATTTTGCTTTAGGCATTTTTCCTCATCAAATTCGTTACGTCGCCATTTATTAAGTCAGCATGTTCATCATTTCTTAGATGAAAGTTCGATGGTACCAGAGGCTAGATATTTAGATTCTGTTAGTCTTGATCCTGGAACCACTATAAGCCTTGCTGTAAACGCAGAATTGACACTAATTCTGAGTGAAACAAAAAAAAAAATTCAAGAGGGTATACTTCGTTTTGTGTCTTCTTTGTACACAAATCCTGGTATACCTCGCTCATCTATTCAGAATTTTATGTCTGACTTTGAACAATTCATGCTGATTTATAATGGGAGTATTTTACAAGGAGTTAACTTTTTGGTACATCATAATATTTCACATTTAAGAATTGCCGAGAGTGTCAAAGATTTTCTGAGATTAGGTACTAGTGAAGTAACTAATTTCAATTCAGACTATAAAAGACTCCAAGCCTTTGAAAAACGTGGTACTTTCATACCTTCTCAAGAAATTACAATAGGTTCACGCCTAGAACTTGTCAAGGGAAAAATGTGTCAAGTACCTTGTACAATGCAAATCATACCGATAGATTTAGTGTTGAAAAATTTCTTATCCATTGATTATATTTTTGAAGATATTTCTGAGTATTTAAATAGCCTGAATGAATGCCCGTCCACCTTGTTGAAAAATATTGTCCATGGCTCGACATGGAAATCCCAAAATTTCAAAAATTCGAATAATGAATTACATTTACCACTAACACTGTACTTTGACGAGTACGAGCCGAACAATGCGCTCTCAAGTCATGCAGGTGTGCAAAAGTTAGCTGGAGTTTATGTAGGCTTACCTTTCCTGCCTCCTAAGTGGAGTTCGAAGTTGATTAATATTCTCATATTGGGAGTTTTTCATGCACATGATCGCCGTGCGTTTGGCAATAAGGCAGTTTTTCAGAAAATCATTGACACTCTTAATAGCTTAAGTATTTTAGGGGTTAAGTTAAAAAATAGTCACTTTGATGGTATCGTAAAATTCCATGTGGTTTGTTTAACAGGTGACAATCTGGGTTTGAATGGAATTTTGGGGTTTGTAGAAAGTTTTGTTGCAAATTATTGTTGTCGCATTTGCTCTGCGGACAGAGCTCGACTAGGTACTATGGTTGTAGAAGATAAATCATTATTGCGAAACATGGAATCTTACGATATGCATTTAGAGCAGGATGACACATCGTTGACAGGTTTAAAAGAAAAGTGTGTTTTCTTAGACCTAAAACATTTTAATTTATTTGAAAATGTGGCAGTTGATATTTTACATGACTATCTTGAGGGCTGTTGTAAATATGTTATGTCCTTTGTTGTAAATTACATTGTTAAAACGGTAAAAGCTGTGTCTACGTCCGTTTTAAAGGGTATTGTCTTTTCCTTTGATTACGGCCCTGATAAAATAAACAAACCCGTCAATATAATTCATGATGATGACACATCAAAAATTAAATTGAAATGTACGGGCTCAGAAATGATGGTTTTTGTAAGATATTTCGCTTTACTAGTGGGTGAATACATATCTGAAGAGGATAAAGTCTGGGAACTGTACCGTCAGTTACGTGAAGTATTGGACCGAATTATGACTGAGAAAGTAACTCCTGCTGATGTTGTACAGCTAAAAGACTCTGTTGAGTACTTCTTAGAACTATACAGAGAAGTAACTAATGATACTCTGAAACCAAAATTTCATTTTCTTCTCCATTATCCCGCCATGTTTTTAAAATTTGGTCCACTGGCAAGGGTTTCGACAATGCGATTTGAGGCAAAGCATAGAGTGTCAAAAATAGCAGCCCGAGCAGCTTGTAGTCGGATTAATATTTGTAAAACTGTAGCCGTGAGGCATCAGTTAACAATGCACGGGTTCTTCCTAAACATCTGTAAGCCTGCTGGTCTAGATTGTGGAAAAGCCACATTAATAGACTTGGGAAAATTTGAAAGCCTAAAAAAAGTGTTCCCCGACATTTATCCCTCTGATATTTATTCTGTTAAATGGGTCGTGAGCGATTGTGAAAAAATCAATGAGAAAAGTATTTTGATAGCTGACCTCTTGTTTTCTGACATAGAGCCACAGCTTGTTCAGGTAGAGGATATTTACATCAACAAAGCCAATAGTGCCGTTCTTTTATCTTGTTCTCAGCTTACAAATCTAGGCTTCGATTTTCATTATGTAGCGTATCAGGTTAAACATTCAATTGAAAAAGTGTACCTGACACTTGATGAGGTTTTCTCAAAAAAACCCAACACATTATCCGTTTTATCTAATGGCTCAATGTATGTAACACTTCGCACTAAAATAACTTAATTACATCTTAAACTTGTAATCATTTGTAACTTGTAATCATTTGTTATTCTACATAAGTAACTTGTAATCATTTGTTATTCTACATAAATTTGTTGTTCTACATACTTATATACCTATATTATAAGCTCGCTCAATAAATCTTACTCTCTTCATTTTGTTTAATCAAAATTATTATCTGTTATTATTCTTCTTCTTTTAAAGTCAACAGAATACAGGTTCAGAGGTTTCGTGAGGTATGCAGAAATATGCATGAATAGTAAGAAATATTCATGCTTAATAAGCATGAATAGTAAGAAGTATTCATGCTTAATAAGCATGAATAGTAAGAAATATTCATGCTTAATAAGCATGAATAGGAAGAAACACTCATGCTAAATAAGCATGAATAGGAAGAAACACTCATGCTAAATAAGCATGAATAGGAAGAAACACTCATGCTAAATAAGCATGAATAGGAAAACACATTCATGCTAAATATGCATGAACCTAAAAACCGTTCATGCCAATTATGTATAAAGGGGATGCATAAAATATGCAGAAATATGCATAAACGAAAATGCACCATGCTAATTATGCATGATAGGGATGCATAAAATATGCAGAAATATGCATAAACGAAAATGCACCATGCTAATTATGCATGATAGGGATGCATAAAATATGCAGAAATATGCATAACGAAAATG
This sequence comes from Bactericera cockerelli, assembly GCA_024516035.1. Taxonomy (NCBI): domain Eukaryota; kingdom Metazoa; phylum Arthropoda; class Insecta; order Hemiptera; family Triozidae; genus Bactericera; species Bactericera cockerelli. Next base: position 9,810,181 of record CM044967.1, read on the forward strand.
CACCACGCTAATTATGCATGATAGGGATGCATAAAATATGCAGAAATATGCATAAACGAAAATGCACCACGCTAATTATGTATGAATGGGATGCATAAAATATGCAGAAGTTTCATACAGTCTGTGTGACATTTAGGCAGAGTTTGCATAGTCTATGCATCCTTGTATGCATAAGATTGATGACGTCATCAATATTGATCAATATTGATGACGTCAGAGATAGCATGAATTCATGAAAACGCATTTATGAAAAAAATGAAAAAAACAGTCAGGCAGAATGTGCAGATCCATATATTATGAAGAATTCTGCATGCTGACATGCAGAATTTGGCTAATTTTTTTCAGCGTGATAGTTACTCTAAGTAATTTCATTACCTCATTCAAGATTATGTAGATTAAATATGATAATGAAAATTGAGGAAGAAACAAACTTTATAAGCAAAGCAATAATGTTCATAGTTCTTATAAGTGAACCAAGTCCTAAATTTGTGTACAAAAGCGTAAATATGAGACTAAAATCAAGAAGCTAATGAATGAATGTTCGAAATGGAAAAACAGTTTCTATAATAAACGCGCTTACTTGGTTCTTGTCCCAGGGTATCCTTGCGCTAATTTTCAAGCTGTTCCTATCTAACAAATATTAATTTGTGGCTGATCTAGTCACCAGAGACCTAATTACAGTAATTACTTATCTTTACCAAATTATTCTTCTGCACAAATATCATTCTACATTTTCATAGTTGACCATTGGGGTTCATTTTTCTTCCAGATTCAATTAGTTTAAAACTTGTTGAACGGGTAGAGCCATCACCAAATTACTGTGACATACGGGGCAACCAGGCAAATTCTGGACTTTTCTAACATTCCAAAGCCTCCAGCTTCACGCATTTACCCAACTATTTATACGAGCTTAACACAGTAAGGCTATACGAAGTGGTGTAAGTCTCCATGGGGATTACAGAACATAAATAGGCACTGTCATATTCAAGAGCTTGACATAACTTTTAGTTAGAAAATTTATTAATATTTTCTTTGGTTAAATTATTTTTTTCATTTTAAATTTGGTTTAGATATTTTATTAATTGCTGCACATTGTATGTTTTAATTGCTAAACACAGTACCTAGTCACTCGTAAATTTCGATTTTTGTATCTTATAAAAGCAATCAAAGTATAAGGAATACTGTACCTGCACCGACCTCAGTAGAGCTATACTTGAGACTGCACTCAGACTCGTGACCTAGGGTCGGTGGTTTGAGTCCCAACCATGGTGAATTTTAGTGCAGTAAGCCACTATCGTTGATTGTGTTATCACTCTTGTGATTATCACAAATGATAGAATAACTTACATGCTAATGCGTGGGAAACACACTCGCTTCTCTTCAGCATAAAATGTGTTGCGTACAAGGCATTGCGCGCGATAGGCATTACCTCGATAGGCATTACACTGCATTACAGCTTTAATGTGAGCAGCAACCGGTCGCGGAACTATATGCAAAAATAAGGTATTAGGATATTGAAGATAAGGAAAAGTCCTATAATTCAACGCTACCTTTTCCGTCCCGGTAGCTCAGTGGTAAAGGCGGCACTCTGTGAATCCAGAGATTCCATGGGTCGTGGGTTCGAAACCCAGCTAGGAGGACATGACAAGTTATTCCCATTTGGGATTTTTGTCACATATGCCTGGGTCTTACTGCTGGAATAATGGGACTTCAAGAGTCTTAATCAGGCAGTATAAATAAGGCGATATTATTATTAGTATTAAAATGTGTTGACTTCAGCAGATCGATTGTTAAGCAGGGGACTCGTATGAGTTGTATGAAGGTTGTTTTATATTTCTAAGCTACACCAAGTTATTAAAATAGGTACTAAACCCAGTTTCCCTGGGTTTGTTTCGAAACGGTTCGTGACATCTTACCTCGAAATTTGAACGCAACGTGTTGCAAAGCAATGATTCAGTAAGTGGGATTTATTTTATTCTAAAGGAAGAGAGGAGCATGAAACCTTGCAAAACGCTTCGCAAAATTGGGAAACAAAATGTTGCGCTCAGTGAGAACAAGGCGTAACTTTACTTTATACTCATACTGACGGATCAAAGTAGCCAAGTCAACATTAGTAGGGAAAATTAGTGACAATTTTTCAGACGTAGATCTCAAACCTAAAGTAGGCAACGTCAAAAAAATTAAAAAGCGCGCTTGAAAATATTATAACACCAAGAAAATCCAGCTACGACACGACACTGCGATGACATGATTTTACATTACTATAGTACCCCTTCAAAATCAGAAAGATATACTATACCTAGTCAACACCTTTCTAGGATCTGGAATACCTGCAAGGTAAATTCACTACATTGCATATCCAAAAATAGTTACTAGGAGTTCATAGAACAGCTCCCCTCGTAGATTAAAAATAGTTTTTCAATGACAAATACAATTGCATATCTAAATAAATACAAGGGGTTCAGAATAAAATCCCCCTTTGAAAGGGAAAAAAATCATAAGGGTATTAAAATTAAATTTGTTATCTGACACAGGTGAATTGCATATCCAAACAGATGTAAGGGGTTCATAGGTTTTAATACCCACTACAGCATTTTAAAAAAATACAAGGTAATGATTTTATTTTATTCGTCAGTATCATTTCAACAAAACGATATGCGATGGTTTTGGAGATTTTCCCATCATAACCTATTTTAATCTATGATTTTTTTTTTGTAGACTGTAAAATACAAACATATTTGGTCTAAAGATAGTTTTTCCAGCCTCCATCTGTATTATAGCTTTGGCACATCCACTAAAGTAATTTAAAATTGCACAGCTTTTTTATTTATTTTGAAGCCATAAAAGAGAGCATCTGTAGAAGCTTGTACCCAAATTAACCTCACCCAGCCTGGGTTGACTTTACTCGAAACTCAAAAAAGTTTCTTTCGCTTCATAATCGAAGTCATGCACAAGAAAGAAATGTTCTCAAGTTATCTGTGATAAAAATGTAGGTACCTGTTTCTATGGTATTTATTAATATCGAATAATACTAAATAAATAATTTTATACGTTCTATATTTGTTAGTACAAAAAACTAAAATTTAGATAGTATTCAGAAAAGGAGTTAAAAGTATAAAAACAACAATAACTTAAAAATTATAGAAATGTGAACAGTGCTGACCCCTATGATCAAAGGTGAGAAGTTCTTGAATTTTTCGCTCTGGAAAAGGAATGTAGAGCATTTTCACGAAAGATTGTTTGAAAAAGAGGGGAGGGTAGTGTGTTCTGTGTTTACACAAATGTGTCGTATAGTCCAGTCAAATACTATTTTTACGATACAAAATATCCGACCTTTGAATTACTTCCGAGAAATTTCTAATATTAGAAATCGGAAGTATTGTGTTCGTTTTTGTAAAAAAAAATATTTTTTTGCTCCGATTTCAATTTTTTTCATATTTCTGGACGTTTCATAACCTACTGAGTAAATTTGGTTTTGTGTCCGTCTGTCGGTCTGTCGCTCTGTCGGTCTGTCGGTCTGTTAAAATGATTCCTTGTAACGCGCAAATCTCGGAAACTACTCGACCGATTTTGATGAAATTTTGCACACATCTAGGAGACATTCTGTAGATGGTCCCATTTTAAATTCATCGAATTCATACTAGCGGTTCTGGGTGAAAGAGACCATGCGCCTGACCACTAACTTTTTACTTAAACGCTTATATCTCCTGAACGGTACACCCGATTTCGATGAAATTTTGTAAGAATATGCATATTATTATTTTACATAGGTTATTTATATTTATTTTTAAATTAATTATAATATGACTCTGATATTTAAGAAAATCTGAAATTTTGGACAAAAAAGTAAAAAAATAAGGACCACGACTTACCGATACAGAATTTTTTGTGGAATTTAGAATGTAGAAAAAACGATATTTTACCATTTAAAACAAATTTGAAGAAAATCGGTTGAGCCATTTTGGAGATACAAGTAATTTAGTATAAAAACTCAAAATTCGCACGTGTACACAATGTGAAGCAATCACGAGGAAGAATTGTGTCCATAATTGGCAGTGTTTTTTTTCATGAATTAATTCTAAACTCTCGATCGTTTTCGACACCATAGGTAATTAGAGTACCTTCTCCTTCTTCTTCTTCTTCTTTTACCCTGTCTTATCCCACTTGAGCAGGGTCGACGTTGTTCAACCTCATGGTTGAGGTTGGTTGGTTTTGGCACATTTTTTACGGATGGATGCCTGGATTAGGACGGGGGTTTTACCCTCCATTCCCTGGGAATCGTACCAGCTACCCACATTAACCTCACCCAGCCTGGGTAGGGCCGGGTGCCTTCTTTGGGCCAAGATATTCAAACGGTATCTGCGGTATTGCTTGAGTAAATGAGAGGACATGAATATAAGTGGTACTAAATTTGTCGATTGTAACACAGCTTTTGGAAGTGCAAATTCAGAAAAAAACCAAAATCTCCCCAGTTTGCTAGAAAATTACTTATGTGGTATTTAAGCTTTTAAATTCGAGTCTGAATTGATACAGCAAACTGCATTTTGATTAAATTATTCATCATTGAGACCATATTTGTCTCGCCTTTTTTTAATCAAAAAGAAAAAAAAGTTGATGATTTGCATCTTCAAAAATATAACCTTCTAACAATAGAATCAGTTGACAAAATTGAAAGTTGAAAAATCTTCTAGTATTTATAGACATTGTTATAATATTTTATTATAACAATGTCTATATATTTCTAACAGTTCTCAGGTATATATTCTAACAGTTCTCGCGATGTACCTACCATCTGAAAAATGGTCACCAATATAATTTTTGTAGGTTTTAGAGGCTAATTTCCATTGATTTTTTTCGATAACTCTGAAGAAATGTCAATTTTCCAATAACTCCCATTTAGCAGCAGCCTCTGCTGAAAGCTTTACGTTCAAAAATTCTCCGAGATAATAATTCATATTTCTTTGGAAATTTATATACCTACATCATTTCGATAATACCGACCCCAATAGCTTGATCGATAAGACGGCGGATTTGTAACCTGGAGGTTGGTGATTCAAGTCTCGGTTTCAGCGTGGATTTATTAAAGCGTGTTTGAGTAGTTGTGATATCACGAAAGTTATCTACACAACTTATGATAACTTTTTAATACCTCTTTGCATATTTAATGATAACTTCTTTATTTCTTGCATACAGGTACATGTTTTGGTATTCTTACTTATGGTTTATGGTTCAGGTTGGATGGGAATAATGACGACCTTTTGCGTATTTTGATAACGTAGATCATTTATTTAAATAAGGAAAATGCCCCTAAAATGACTTCTTTTGCTGATCAGAAAAACAAAATTGAAATTTCCATTTTTCAGAGCTAATTATTCATCTCGCAAGCTTCAAGGATAGACTTTGGTGTTGAAGGATTCGGGGTTTCTTCTTCCATTAACCGAATGCTAAGTGAAAATATTCATTAATGTTTTATAATATTTCAATTCAGACTGTTTTTATAATTATTTTCAGAAATTTCCACATACTTCCAACTATCAGGGGAAGTGTATCAGGGTATGAAAATAATAAGAAAATAATAGATAATAAGATACGTTTTTTATCGAAAGTGTGATATGAACCACCTAAATGAAATCGATTTGCTGTAATGAAAAGTGGAAATAACCGCGCTTAGCCATCAAGCACCTATAACTGAGTTCATCCATTCGTTTATCTGTATCTGTGTTTAAAAACGCCTTTAAATAAGTAAGTATGCAAACCTCTTTTCAAAAATTAAATTCTTTTGGAGTTCACTTCCTTTTCACTTCTCTGTGAATTTTCTTTTTAATATTTATTTTTCTTGTGAGACATATGTACCTAGTTCATATACATTAATAGCCAAAAGTAAGTAACAGCAAAATGCACTGTTCTCAATCTCCAGGAATAATAATAATAATAATATCGCCTTATTTATACTGCCCGATTAGGACTATTAAGACCCATTATTGGAGGAGTAAGCCAAGACGTATTACTATGTGGTAAAAATCCCAATTGGCAGGATAACTTGTAATGTCCCGTCTGGGGTTCGAACCCGCGACCTCTGGAATCTCTGGATTCACACCACTTTACCACTGAGCTACCGGGACAGACAGAAACCGGGACAGGAACAGATATTTCTTAACGTATCATAATTATAGCTAAGTACTTATTTAAAACGAAACGCTATCTGCGAAAAAAAAAAGGTTTAAATGCCTACTTACTTATTTATTTATTTTAGACCTGACAGTATGTGCTCAAAGTGTGATCTCTCAATGATTATTATCAGTTCAAGAAAATCAATTCCGTAAAGAAATCATCTAAGCTCCTCATCAACCCACGATGCAGATTAATTATAACGAAACAAGAAAAGTGGACACTACCCCTAAACGCGGACTATAGTCTGCTGTGATTGGTTGAAACTCAACTTTAATTTAACCCTGTTTCATAATGTTGCCCCAAAAGTTCGTGTTCTAGACTCAAGAGAATCCAGAGATAATGGTTTAGAATTCAATGAACATAAAAAAGAAAGGATTCTAACTCAAAAAAGTCATCACCCAAATGATTCAAATGAACATTTAGGGAACTATTGACCCACAATGTAAAATAGGGGCCAGTATAAAATACCCATTTCTATTTCTGGAAAAAACTGAAATAATATCAGAATTGAATTACCTATGTATAAGTGAAAATATCCACTAATAATTTAGTGTACGAGTATCACATCCGCTAATAATTTAGTGTACGAGTATCACATCCGCTAATAATTTAGTGTACGAGTATCACATCCACTAATAATTTAGTGTACGAGTATCACATCCACTAATAATTTAGTGTACGAGTATCATATCCACTAATAATTTAGTGTACGAGTATCACATCCACTAATAATTTAGTGTACGAGTATCACATCCACTAATAATTTAGTGTACGAGTATCACATCCACTAATAATTTAGTGTACGAGTATCACATCCACTAATAATTTAGTGTACGAGTATCAAATCCACTAATAATTTAGTGTACGAGTATCACATCCACTAATAATTTAGTGTACGAGTATCACATCCACTAATAATTTAGTGTACGAGTATCACATCCACTAATAATTTAGTGTACGAGTATCACATCCACTAATAATTTAGTGTACGAGTAAAGGTGCTTTTCCTTACACTTATTCAAGTTAGATTATTATTGAAAACCGAATAAATTTATTATTATTATTAATTTAGAATCTACTCGAGTTTTTTTTTTTCTTTTTTAAATTCCTTGAAAGAGATTAGTTTTTAAGTGATATTTCATAAATATCTGAATTTTTTTTTCTTAAAATACGAGCTATAACTAAATGTTTTAAAACAAACTTCCGAAAGCAAATTGTCACTATTTTTTAGTTCCCTTAAAAAATCGGGCACAGTTAACTTGTAGGTAAGTAGCAGCTTACGAGATCTGTCCTCACCTGGTTAAAAAATCACAAAAAATAGGTATTTAAAATTATTAGACACTAATTTGAAACTAATTTGATTTAGAAATGTAGATCTGTTTAGCGTTGAAAGACTTGATGACGACTTGATGACTTGACTTTGTTTTCTTTAAGTAGGTACTTACCTAATCATCATTTACTGTCCAAAATATTTTGTATAAATTATTTAATGACTTTGAATGGGACGGGCTTAGAGAAAATAAAAAATCTAGGACGTGTTGCTGCAAAACTAAAAATAAATATCTATTGCCTCTCTTTCTTAAGGCATTTTGGAACCCCAGATCATTTCAAACTCAACTACACCCGACTCCTAACCCTGCTCTACACAATGAGGCATTGTCGTACATTGTATCTGGCTAAAATTCGGCGCCACTGTTAAACCACAAGTTATACCTACTTCATTTCTCAGCTTGGTCAATAATCCCACCTTTTTTCTGGCACATTCTTCTTCCACCCCTCCTAGCTACAAATATGTAAAATTCCGCTAAATAATTTGAACAAACATGGTGAAAACTTTTTTCATATCACTGGCTAAAAACTTGAGCATATTTTTTGAGAACACGCATCCACATTCCACTCATAATTTTAGCAATAAGGGAGTGAAGGAGAGGAAGAAAAATAATAACCATTGAATTACTTTCTCTCTCATTTCAAGAAGGAAGGCAGAAAAACCGAGTGGAGGGGGGAGGGATAATAAAGGAAAGCTTTTTTGACCAGATCGACACCCGGGCACCAACTCCTTATCACGTTTCAACTTCAAATTTGAAAACGAAAAGTTCAAGGGGGAAAATGAGCGACAAGGAACTCACACAAGAAAGAGAGTGTGTGTGAGAGAGAGATATAGAGGAGGAGGAGGAGGAAGAGAATTTTTTGACTGAACACAAAGAAAATCCAGAACTGCGCATGTTGGCGAAATAATATATTTGAGATTCCCCTTTTCCTTCGCGCTTTTCGGTCAGTAAGGGTGAAAATCCAACATGGCCGGCTATAGCAATGAACCATCGACATTGCACGGGCGATCCTTGTATTTCCTGAAATAAAATAAAACTCTCTCCACTCCCACTCCCACTCTCTCTCTCTCTCTCTCTCTCTCTTTTCTTCCTCCACGACTCAGGAACACTTCACAGGACGTGAACTCTGCATATTTTTTACATTGAAAATTTGAAAACATTTACCTATGTAACGGAACACAATTTTTACATGAAATTTTGTATACAGTACAGTTTTTTTTACATTAGAATTTGAAAACATTCACCTATGTAAAAACACAATTTTTCCATTGAAATTTGAAAACATTTACAACACAAAACAGATTAAACTTTATGGTGGCTGTTTCATGGCCAGTTGAAGGAGACTTCAATCCTCTTGTAGTTAATTGAATCCTCCAAAATTACTTCTCTAAAGTAAAGAAACTGAGTACACAAGTTTTTTGATCAAGGCTTCAATTAAAAGTTTCGTGGTTCGTGTGGTATATAAAATCAACTTCCATACCCCATTTTCAGTCTCTAGCTCTTACCGTTCTTGAGATATCTTGTTCACGGACGCACGAACCAATGGCCGAAAACAACTTTTTTGGTATCCTGAGGCTATGATTCGTCCAGATATGTGAAAAACTGGGTATCTCAAATTTAAGACTTATACAATACTTTCCATAATATAGGATAAGGAAAGTAAAAAGTAAAGTCGGTAAGTATTTCCATGGATAATCAGGATAGGATGAGGGACGTTACTTAGTTATGACTTATGACTATGGCGCTGCAAGTAGTCGAATTGAACTGCTGGATCACGATTTCACTTGCTAGATTGTTTCATATTTTACTTCCGATGCATTTCTAATATAAGAAATCAGAAGTATTGTGTTCGTTTTTTTACACATACTGGAGATTTGTATTTTTTTATTGAATAATTTATGGTTGAGCCGTGATAATTAAGATAATTAAGAAAATTTGTACCAAAAAGTGCAAAAATAAGGTCTTCGACTTGCTGATATATAAATGTTTTGTAGAATCTAGAATGTTTTAAAAAAAAATGGTATTCTACCATGTACAACAAATTTGAAGAGAGTCGGTTGAAAACTTTTGTAGATACAAATGATTCAGTAAAATATCTCCAATTCTAGCGATACTAGAAGCATGAAAATTATGATTGCCATTCACGAGGAAGTATTGTGTCCATAATTATCAGTATATATCAAAGTAGTTCAGATTTTATATGGTACCTAGTTTTTATACATATTATCATCTTTTACAACATGTTCCAAATAGTTCCTTCTTTTAGTTATCAGATTTTGGATGGTGATTGACTACCCCGTTCGGCGAAAGAATTTCGTTCAGGCCAAGTCTCGACACTCTAGTCGGTATTGTTTTGGGAATACAAGATGGAAATCTCCTGTGGAGCGATTTGCTTTTCATTTTTCCAGCTTCTCTGCGAATATTTTAATGATTTCGTTCCTCTTTTGTTATCTCAATTGAATAGTGGGGTGAAGTTTTTGACTGCGAGGCTACACTGCTGAGAACACGTTTTTCTAATTATGTAGAAATTGGCAAAAAAATTGGTTGCCTCAAAGATAATAATAACACTCTTTAGTGGAAGGCAACCACAAGGCGAGGTTAATGCTCAAAGCATTATCTCCCACCTAACCCTCAGAGTCTTATCATTAGGTGGTCGGTCACAAACTCAAATTAATGAGGAAAAAAAATTGATTTGTTGGTTGCTATGACTTCACTATCAATGCTATGTGTTATATGAAATATGTTTCGTTTTCTATAACATATTATATGACTATTGTAAAGCTTTATGGTGTCTTTCAACTTTTCAACGGGTTTTTAGTTTTAAGAGAGCCTCTGTCCTCTTCTCCTGTAAGTTGATTAACTCACCAGGTGATGGTTTTAGGGTTTTTTCTTTTAGTTGTAAGTTCTACTCGCGTCTTTCTGTCTGACACATTTGGTCATGACTAATTGACTATACCTTCGTCAAATAAACAATTATTTAAATTAGAAAGTTAAGATTGGCATTGCTGGTAAATTGAGTTCTTCATCTATTTTGTGGTGTCTTTTAGTTTTCAGGAGAGCCTCTGTCCCCTTCTTCCTGTAAGTTGACTAACTCACCAGGTGATGGTTTTAGGGTTTTTTTTCTTTAAGTTGTAAGTTCTACTCACGTTTTCTGTCTGACACATTTGGTCATGACTAATTGACTATACCATCGTCAAATAACTATTTAAAATAGAAAGCTAAGATTGGCGTGCACTGCTAGTCAAGTGGTTAACGCGCTAGTCTGGTAATCCAAGTAGCGTAGTTCTACTCACGTTTCTCTGTCTGACACATTTGGTCATGACTAATTGACTATACCATCGTCAAATAACTATTTAAAATAGAAAGCTAAGATTGGCGAGCACTGCTAGTCAAGTGGTTAACGCGCTAGTCTGGTAATCCAAGTAGCGTAGGGGTCCGTTGGTTCGAATCCCATCCAGTGCATGAATTTTTAATCATTAATTTGAGTTTGTGACCACGGAATAATAAGATTCTGAGAGTTAGGTCCTAGGAAATGCTTTGAGCATTAACCTCCCGTGGTGATTACCTTCCACTAAAGAGTGTTATTATTATTATTGTCTTGGCATGGCTGATAAAGTGAGTGCTTCACCCACATTTTTGCCTTTTTAATTTACTTGATTTTGGCATATTTCACGTGCTTATGTTAAGTACATACTCCTTTCTTATGTTTTCTTTGATGATAGATCTTTCGTTCATGTAACCCAATCCGTTTCACTTCTCAATAGTTCAAATGTAATTACTGGGTCTATTATCCAGGATCACAAGGTTTTTGTATGAAGTATTGTTTTGGCAGTGAAAATTTGTGGTGTCTTTCAGTTTTTACAAAGGAAATGACAGAAAAATAGGTATAATTTTAGGGAAAGATGAAACCATTGTACTCTCTTTCTTCTATTAAACACCTTTTGTCTTAAAAAAAAAAAAAATCATTCATATACCTAATTGACTAAATTTGTTTAATTAGTTCAAAAAAAACTTTTTAAATAATGAGAAAAATGTTTAAGTTAAAATAAATAAAAATCACTCGCCAATCATAAAGCGTTAAAATTTATCTTTAAATTGCCATTTTTCTTGGAAAATATAATTATTATTATTATAAAGTTTCCTTTTGAACACAAACAAAAACATTTAAGATTAAATAAAAAAGCCATGTAACGTCTGCGCCACTTTTTTTTCTCAATCTATGGATATTCCTCTTCCTCTTTCTTCTTCATATTTTCTCATCACCTTAAAAAAATTCATTTTTATCATGCTCTTCTTTTTTTTCTCTCAAAGTTTTTTAATTGCGACCTTGACTCATTTTTTCATTATCAAGTCTGTACTTTTTTTTTCATTCAGACGTCTATAATATAAATATTATATAGTACCTACTTTTTATATAAAAATACTTTTTTCCCTTCAGTTCATTGCTCCGGCTTTTCTTTCTTTTTATGCAGAATTTCAGCTTCCATATGGAAAGCGGATGCGGATATTATTTGACGTTCAGAACTATACGTTTAAAGTTACTAACATAGAATGGAAAGCTTGATTGATAAAACAGAGAACTCGTAACCTGGAGGACGCTGGTTTAAGTCCCGAGTTCAGCAAGGCGGGTTTGAGTAATTGTGATCAACAGAACTATTTAGTTATACATTAGTAAACAGATACTGCTCACTTTTCTTACAAGGAGAAGAAAGGACTTACTTTTCTTTTAACTGATTTTTTTTTATGAAACTGGAATGAGATGTTTAGAGGAACTATTATTATTATTGTTTAATTCTTTATTAATAGGGCATATTATGTAGATCAGACATATTATAACTATTGGAACAATGGAACTTGTTGACTTGCGCTGACAATCTAAACTAAGTTGTTGTAGCAGTCACAGCAGATCTATCAGTACTACTCTCCAAATTATCTCCCAATTGGAAAATCCAGGAATCGAGACAATCGGACAGGATTGTTTGGTGGGATTTGTTGATCAGTTGAACAGATGTTTTGTATCGTGCGGACGTCCTTGACAGAGTGGACAATTGGACATTCATCTCAAAAGTTATTGTCAAAATAATGTAGTTACTTTTGCTATGTGCTTTAAAATGACATTTTTAGTATTATTTTCGCATATTCTTACATCTTCATTTCCCATTTCCTTCGGCAGTATAGACTGTATATTAACTCTATTATGTAGAGTAAAGTAATAGGTACCAGAAGTACATTAATGTCATAATATACCTGGACAGCTGTTTCGAGATTGTTGTCTCTCTTTCGAAGACAATAGGTACATGCCAGTAGATCGGAGCATTCATGCCATTAAAACTAACCTTTGTATTTTAATGAGACAAAACAAAAAGTAAGAAGTTAAGCTATAAGTAGGGATGAACTGAATAACTAATTGAAAAAATTAATATCACATTTAACAAAAAAATTCAGGCCGCTTTTGCTTTTGGTATTTATAGGTTCTTTCGGATGTCTATCTTTCCCTTTCACACGTTGTAGACACATCAGATGCATAGGTTCTATAGTTGAGGCTGTAGGTGTTTTCAATCCCATTTTGAAACAATGAGGACTAGAAAGTTCATGTATAAAAAAGAAACGTCTGAAAATTATTGCTGCCCTGACAACATCCAAAAACATCAATAATCGGATACTCTTCGACCATCAACATGGAAAAATTCTAACGTAAAGAATCTTATGCCAAAGATGTCATTTTTTACAAACTATCTCAGATCTGTCATCAGTTCATCACTCATCAGAATTGTCTAATTGAATTTTAGTAATGTAAAACGTAGGACTATTCAGTTTCGGGGTTTGGAAATTGTAACTATACCTTACTCGTTCTCTGCTAATTTAAGAGTTATTCCTTATTGTATTTATTTATTACATCATTTGAATCTACCTGATGCTTAAGCAAATCAAATTAATTTCAATATAATAAAATCGCGAGATAAAAATATAATATGTAACCGTTCAGTATAAGTCGTGAGAAAAAATATCTGCATATTCAAAACGCATAGGGATTAGAAGGATGCAAATTTCTACCTGTGTGTTGCATCTCAAGGGATTCTGCATTGTATTAATTTTTAATGCTTTTCTCTTAGCTTATCTGAACCGAGTGTGGGATAAAGAGTTATTCGTTACCTATTTAGTATCGTGTTTAAATTCCAGGTTACCTAGACCAAGTCACCGGTTGATTCATCTTGGGGTTCTCAAAAGATTAAACTTTAATCACACCTATACCAAGCGAAGATTTTCTCTTGTTCATTACTTGAATTTAGATAAAACGATACTTTAATCTAGCCACGTTCAGTTCAGATTTGAATGAAACATTAGATTTCCTACAGCAATAAAAAAAACTAATAGAATAGATACCAATTGAGATACCTAAATTTAAATTTAATTCTAAGTTCATCGTCCGAATTTTGTCAGCTTTTGGGTATGGTAAGGACACTATCTACGTAAGATTTCGTGCTCTGTCCTCTATAAGTCTATATTATACATTTGAGTTTGGTAGCTTTGTATTTAGGTTCTCAGGACAATATAGAACGTGTCTTGGCACGGTAAGCAAACCTTGGCTGATAACATTGCTTTCTTTTCATTTGTGAAAGAAGGTGTACATTCTAAACTATCAGAATGATAAAATATCAGTGCAAGAAAACTTTACACAGAAAAAAATTTAGATGTCGTTCACCGTTTACGAGTTCGAACTTGTTCTTTTTTTAACTGTAAAGAAATTGTTCTTAAAATTAAGCAACGAATTTATTCTATCACAGAACTCATTAAATGAAAAGCCCAAGGATATGTGACAATAATTTCTTATCTACGTAGCTGAGAAATGTCAAAACTGTGAAATTTGATACCTGGGAAAATTTCGTACTTCAACGGGAGGCATGTTTAAACACGTTTTCCGGCAATGCCTTCTTCGCGAAGAGGGCCTCTCTACCCCTACAACGCTACAAGATAATAGAAAGCATTGTTTTTACTTTGTTATTAATTACAACACAAGAGAGAGAGAGAGAGAGAGAGCGGAGGAGGGGCCTGTTCTAGGTATGTTAATTGTTCTTTTAGGTAAGGGATGATTTGGGCGGTACCTTTCATTAAAGGTAGAATATAAGCGAGGTAGAATATAAAACCATAGGTGTACCTAGAACCACATGTACACTTAATGTAGTAAGCTCCTTTTATTTTCGGAAAACTTTGCAAAATAGCGTTTACTGCAATATAATGATTACAAAGAAATTCTATAAGTTATTTGGAAAATTTATTGTTAAAATTAAACCTTGTGTACATGTACATTATTAATAATAATAATCTTTAGAGGAAGTTTACCACTATGCGAGGTTAATGCTCAAAGCATTTTAGAGCATTTTCTACCGCCTAACTCTCAGTGTCTTATTATTTTGTGGTCACATACTCAAATGAATGATTAAAAAATCCAAGCATTGGCTTCATGCGCTAGATTACATGTCTAGCAGTGCGTTAACCACATCCACTACCAAAATTCTTGGAAGTCTTAAAAATAATAACTGACTAATATATTACTAGAAACCATAGAATCTAAATATTTTGAAAACACATTTGGTTAACACGTTTATGTTACCTTTACTTTAATTTTTAAAAAATATTCACTCACTCAACCAATTAAGGCATCTTCAGTTTTTCTTAATTTAAATATACCTACCTACAGTACCGACCTAGTAAACCAAAAAAAAAATCCCAACACTTGATGTGATTTTTCCATGGAAACATCTATGTCTGTTTATTTATATATTTATCTGTATGTTGTCTAAGTATACATTTGCAAACGCTTTGAAAGATCTTGACCAAATTTTTCTCATAAATTATTGAAACCACGTAATTATTTCTTCCATAGTTCAATTCCATCACCGACTTTGTATTTTCACGAGGAAAACTTGATCCAATTCCCCTCTCATTATCAAAATGCCAGTATTAGTAATGTAAAAATTAATACTTTAATGATGAACTAATATTATTGTGTCTAAGATGAGTGCAAGGTACTGAAATCGGTCACTGTATCCCAAGAAAATAACGATTTCCCATCAACTTCAGTCGATATGACTCTGAGTTGAAGTGTGTTTGAATTTATTCATTGCTTTCTGAGGAGCGCTATCGAATGTCGAATCTGTCACATCTATGTGACAGAATCTATGTCAAGTCAGAATACAATACACTTAATGTATTTGATGGATACATTACATCTTCAACACAGAAGCCAATGAATTCGAGCGAAAATATGGTATGAATAAGAATGGAACGCTGCAGTAGCTCTTGGTTAAGTAAACCAAAATAAAATATATTAAACGATTTCGACAACAGATGATGGTGGTGATAATAATAATACGTTTTATTTATTTATAGGTAGAAAGGTTCTTCTCCTAAGCTTTGAAAGGCTTCTTGAAAAACAGGCTAATGGCGAAGGTATACTTTTATTTTCGATAGCAATTTTGACTCACTTAAGTCACTAGTATACTATACTTTGTATAGTCTACTGAAAATTAAAAAATCTTCATATTTATAACTACTTGCCAAAAAAAGAGTGCTATTTTCTCAATAACTTTAGGGCACATTTTATTTTACTCAAATTTGAAGGCAACAATTGAATTAAACGGCCCTGTAAAATTTATTTGAGTCATCTTCTGTTATATTTGAGTAAAAATGTGATTTATTATAGTAAAAATTTATACCTAAGTGTTACTTATTAAATTGTAGAGCCTTATAACAAGTTGACGAAAATCATCTTGACACTATCAAGTTTTGTTTTGATAATTTCACTTTTTAATTTTCATGACAATAATGTCAAGAATAAAAATAATTTAATCGAATTTTATTGATTAAGAAAACAGTATTGACTTTAGTTTCTAGTATTTATAAATGTTAGGACCCTACAATGCGTGAATTCTATATCAAATGTGTGGAAAACTCTATTTTTGTCAAAAAAAAAATAGGGCAGGTCATACCGATTAAAAATATGTAGGATATTTAAATGAAACTTCCAGGGTTTCTAATATTTTTGTGATGTGATGTATTTGGGTTTTTAGCCATCATATATCTGTATTAAGATTTACCTACTTTATGTTATTATAATATTTTATATCAGAACATTTTAAACTTGGCTCAAAGAACATGACAAATTTACTTAAAATTCAAAGCAAATTCGAAGTTTAAATACTAATGCTACGAGCATTCTCTCTACATGAGCGGTTTACTTTGCCTGGATTTGGCGTCGCCATATTTGTTTTCTTCCCTACAGAAAAGGACATATTCTCTATACGTCGGAGAAAATTGATGATATCTGAGGAAAAGGTAGGAGTCCCCCGCTCCTCTCCCTCTTCATTTTCCTTAATACATTGTTCGACAGGAGAGTGTGCAATTTATCTTTCGGCGAAAAATCGAATGCTATATCTCTCTTCTCCCTCTCTCCTGTTTTCCTCTATGTATGCTGGTTCTCTCCTTCTCTCATTCGCTCTTTTGTTTTCCTCTATTTTCCTTCTCTCTCGTTTCTTCGAGTTCTCCGCATATTTCTCATCTCATTTTCTATCTCTCCTATTTCTTGCCTCTTTAACTCTCCAAGTGTTCTTCCCATTCTATTTTCCTCTCAATCTTACTCACTCTAACATCCAGGCGAATGTATGTGTAGGAGAGAAGGGGTGCGAATGTTAGAATATTATTAGATATCACCCCAAAAAACATTTTCTCGAGAGTGTTTGGTGAAAAAGGAAAAGCGTTACTCTTTCTCTCTCGCTCTTCTTTCGGGTTCTGGCTCTCTTTCTCTCTCTCAACTCTCTCCCCCTCTTCTCTCTCATCTTATATGAAAGTTTTTATTTCAAATCCCAAGACAGCCTTCACAGAAAGACAGATTAAACAAAATGGAAAGCGTAAGAGCGGGCGAAGGAAACTCTGATGCTCTCCCCTTTCCTCTGCACTAGCATTACCACATTCATTTTTCTTTCTGTGCTGCTTTCCGTGTCTTTTAAGTTTCACAGAAAAGGGTGAAATTTTGAGGGCTTTTGATCACAAGGAAAATGAGATTACTCCGCAGCCGGAGGAAAGGAAAGGGGGAGCTCACCCGCCCTAATCAATAAATATCCCAAGACAATTTGAACCCGTAGCATTTGCATGTCTTTTGAACAATTCGCCTCTCCACATGCGTATATCTAAGACGAATACAACTTTGGGCGCTCCTGCTAAAGTATATGTACACGAGCAAAATCTTTCCTATTTCTTCCAGAAGCTCTTCCTAATATTTCTGCTAGAGGTTCTTCCTATTCTTTCTTCTTTTTCCTCAGGTACCACAAGTTTGTGAGTTTATGCCCATTGGTCAACTGCACTCTCTTGTAGATAAATATCTCTTAGACTGACGTCCACAATGGAAGACGTCCTAAATAAAACACCTAATCAAGAAGTGGGGCACCTTTTTTTTGACATTTAAAACATACCTATAAATATCCAATGTGTTTAAAAATTAGTAGTTATCATACATGTGTTAATCACTTTCGCGATGTCACATCTACTCAAACTCGCTTTACTAAATCTTTGTTGAAACCGGGACTTGAACCACCGGCCTCCAGGTTACAAGTCCACCGCCTTATCGATCAAGCTACTGAGGTCGGTGTGTTTAAAATAAATAAATAAAATTAGTGTTTAAAAATTAGTATGTGTGGTCATTTGGTCAAGTATGTGGTCAAGTTTTCTGAAATCTTTATACGGTTCATAAAGTGAAAACTATATAAATAAACTGAATTAAAGTCCCCTAAAGTTTTCTTGAGTTCTCTCCAAAAAACTGACAGCGAATTAGACATATCACTATTCAACTGTCACAGGGCCACTGTTTCTACTTTTGCTGGTTTTGCCAGGGTGCTTGGTTATTGCATGTAATTATTTGTGGAATTTTGGTTTCATCGTGCCTAACACTAAGGGCCATATTACAAAACAGGATTAAAGTTAAGCTAGAGCCAGAGACTCTCTCAAATCGGAATTAAAATCATTGACAGCGCACTATAGCCCGACTTGAAAGACAGTCTGACTTATCTTGACTTTACTTCTGTTTTATACTATCAATAGTATCAATTTCCAGTTTATAATGGTTTCTAAGGAAAAGATGGTGGCCCAAAAGCTATTGAACTCCCTGAAAAATGCCCGAACAATTTATAAGTAGGTATAAAAATTATAATTATAAGTATTTGGTATGGTGTAAAGTCATTGATTATACTCTCTGACGACTCTGAATGTTACAAAGAATGAAATTAGTGAATTGGTCGGTATTTGAACCAACGTCTTTCTGTTTGCCAACTACACTACTTTTCTCTACATCGGATGCGACTTTATAATTTTATTCTATTTCCGATCTTTCCGCTCTTCTCTATAGGACCCCCTCAAAGGTCGCTTTGTCATACAAGAAAGTAGATTGTTACATAATAAATGAGCTATGTATTTCAAGCAAGGGTTACACAGGGGTTAAAGAACAAGGTAAATAATTTCAATATTAATGTGAAGGTAGGTCAAATTGAAAGGGGTAATATTCTAGGCATGCATAGGTAAATATTCCTAGGTTGTGAACTTCCTTGAAGGCTTAGACATTTTTTACCAACCCACCAGGTAACAAATTAATATCCTTTTGAATTTTGAATAAACAGTTCTAATTTTTAAATATTGTAATAGTTTAACACAAAATTGTGTGTATTTTATTTAATACTTTTGTACAATTTAAAGTGTGCTCGAATTGTAATATAACCCTATATTTCCTCTGATTTTTTTTTTGGTAATTTTCAATACCCCATAGGTATCTATTAGTGAACCAGCCTAAGAATAATAGAAAAACAAACAATTTTCTATTTTATTCGAGAAGAGAGACCAAACATGGCATGATCTTTTGGGCGTTGAACGAGTCATATCATATAAGTGTTTTTTTGACATGATTGATACCAACCGTATGACCTCCCAAGTGAAAATGTTCTGTGAGTGTAACCAAAGCAGAGGACATCTTGAGTTCATTTAAGAAAGCACTCTCACTCTTAAAATTCCCAAATCTACCTTTCAACCGTCAAATTTCGTTCAAATAACGCACTCTCTGGTTGCATCTGAACGAACATTGACGTTAGAAAAAAAGATTCGGAAATTTTTAGACTGAGAGTGCTTTTTGGAACCAGGGCCCTTTTCATCTCATTTGCTGTGTGACCAGGAAACAATGCCCCAAATCACACTTCTTGTATTCGTCACAGTTAAAATGACTATCAGAAATGTTCAGAGATTGAGGTGGAAACGTGCTAAAAAGAAATGAGGAATTTGGTGAAAGAAGGCAGAATGCTGAAGGAGCGCACAGATTCCGGAGCTAAGGGGAACAATGGTGCACTGTCCAACACGGATTTGGTCATCTAAATTGGACAGCGCACTAGACCACCTTCCCAAGTACATCGAACATCCCATACAACGAGGAAGTTTCTTACGAGGATCTAATTATTTGGTAAGTGAAAATTATGCTTCTACAGATGAATCTGGAATATATGTATATATCTCCCTTGCCTTTATCCCATATTAGCTTATGTTGCTTTTGGGGTCGGCATTGTTCAACCTCATGGTTGAGGTTGGTAGGGTGGAGCACGTTTTTTTATGGCTGGATGCCCTTCCTAACGCCAACGATTCTATTTGATTTAACGTCCTGGATTAGGACGGGGATTTTACCCTCCATTCGCTGGGAATCGTACCAGCTACCCACATTAACCTCACCCAGCCTAGGTAGGGCCGGAAATGGCAGCCTCACGTGTTTGGATGGAACAGAATTTTCTTCGAAAAGTCTGCCCCAGCCGGGAGTTGAACTCGGGAACTCTGGACTACGGGCATTAGTCACAACCATTACGCCACAGGTGAATCTGGAATAATAATAATAAATCATTTGTTTTACTTATCATTTCTTTTTTTTTGTTTATAGAGGACACATCCTAAGCCATTTTTATTTGGCTTCTAAGATGATTTCTTTCTCATATATTTCACAATTTTTGAAACTGTCATACTTTTATAATGTAAAATGCGTTTAGAAGTTTATCGTTCCGATGAGTCAATTTTCTACGAGTACTTGGGTGTCTTTGGAATAGAAATACATGTAAGTCAGTATTTCTATATTTTTGTGAACTGCGGTCTAAATTTACGGTACAAAGAAAGCTTTAGTATATATAATTTATTACCTCTCATTTGTAGAATTTAAAGTCCACTTTTAAAGAAAATGTTTTGCAGGTGGTTTTTGGATATATGTATTATTTTTCTCTTATCTGTTTTTGACCTCGTCAACGGATAGTTTGAAATTCAACAGATACTTTGATATAAATTAAATTTGATAATATTATTATCATTTGGGTCTTGATATTTTCCCTGTATTTTAGTTTACAAGACTGGTGCAATACTGGTATTTTTCAGTCCTAACCGTCTAGTATTTATAAACAAGGTGATTCTAATTCTATTTTACCCAGAACAGCATGATGGTCTCCTGATTCATGGGATGGATTTTCATAGTGTAACTCAGTAAGAGTCTGAGGAAAAGTATAGGCCTAGAAATGAGGTGCCTCAAAAAGTGGCTGAGACTGGATTGATATTTTCAATTTGGTACACATCAATCATTCTCGTGAGCACTACTTGAGACAGTAGAATTAGGAACTTGCGTGAAATATGCAGGCGGACATTTCAGAGAATTCTGCCAAGGTACAATAATAAGATTCACAAGCAGGGAAAATAAAATCCAAGCCCCAGATGCAAGAATATACCTCGCCATGTAGTTTTATAGAAAGCCCACGAAATACTTCCATAGATTTTTCCCCCTTTTGAAAGCCTTTTCCTCCACTCGATAAGGGAGGAAAAGGCTCTCTTTCCTATAGGGAATATCTCCTCATGTGTGAAGGGTGCAAAGGAAAGTCAAAGCTATAAAGAGAATGGCGAAGCCTGTGTTGCGAGGGTGGAAGTGCTTACACATGCAGGAATATTTTCGTGAGGGTGAAATCCCCGCACGCTTTTCTGACCACAATAATAAAGGACGCCATTTCTGTTTCGAAAGCGAGGACCGCCATTTTGCTCTTTTCCTTATCTTGGAAAGCGGAGGTGAGATTGATCTCCGTTTTCTTTTCTAATGATGCTGAAAAATAGCAGTCTCATGATGAGACCATCTGTTATCAGGCCTTATTTATTTTTTATTTATTTATGTTTTTTTTGTACAAATATACATACGTATGTGGTACAAAGTCAGAATACAGAAATATCTTAAAAATAAGAATAATAAATATACAAAATATAAAAAACACCAATAAAACAACACTAGAACTCATCATCTTGAGACTCCCGCTTCCAGCGCTCCACTTGAGATGGCATCCCAGAACTCCTGAACACTGTATGGACACATATTTATGAGTTGGGATTTTAGATTTTCTTTGAAGGAAGTAGGAGTTAGAGACTTGAGACACTCAGGAAGGGCATTAAATATTTTAATGCCCTCACCTAAGAAGGATTTATGGAAATTATTTGTTGATAGGATGTTGTTCCTGTGTCTGGTGTTATGAGAGTGGACGTCACGATGTCTTGGTAACTCATCTGAAATTTTATACACTAAGACACAGGAATCAAGGATAAGTTGGCCATACAGTGTAAGGATTCCATTCCTTAGGTTCCATAAAATTTGACGCTCACTTTGTTGCCTGGAAAATTAAATTTAGGGTGACTTAATTTGGAGAGGAATTTTAATAAAATAGGTATTCAATGATCAGAGCCAGGACCAAACATTAATTTTTTTGTTCAAGTTTAACAGTAGGTATACCATTGTGACTTAGAATTGTGCCTAATAGGTCATTGGTATATCAATTAGAAGAATAAATATAAATTTGCGAAATGAATTTGAACGATAATAAGATCTTCTAACTTATATTTATTTCGGAGTACTTACCTATTATACCATTTACCCATGACTAATTTAATTTAAAACGGAAGTAAACAGTAGAACTAAGAGTTTTTCCAGTTTGGAAATATCCTTCCACTAGCTTGGTTCTTCATCTTTTTTGGCCCAGTTAATTATAAATTTCTATGAACTTAATCTTATTATTTTTCCTCTACTTTCATGATGTTTCATATCTTCACCCCCAGAAATATTTTTCTCAAGTCCCAACATCTATAAATGTGCTATAAAAAAAGTTATCATATTTGTGCTAATCACTTTCGTGATATCACGACTACTCAAACTCGCTTTATTAAATCCACGCTGAAACCGGGACTTGAACCACCGACCTCCAGGTTAGAAGTCCGCTGCATGATCGATGAAGCTACCTGAGGTCGGGTCAATGTACTATACCTGTAACTCTTTTACACTGTCACATACTAATCCATTTCTGATATTAACCCTTATCTTGGCAGAGAATTTCAATTTTTAATTTACTATTGGATGGTTGGGTGGAAGGATGATTATTGGATGGTTGGATGGAAGAGCTCCATCCTGCCACTTTAAATAAAGCGTTTAAAAATTGAAATAATTTTAAATGTTCTGTGGAAGCAAAAATGCTTTAGGATTAATTTTTGGCCAATAGAGTAAAAAAAACTGATGGTATCCAAATATACACATTGCCAAGATAAGGGTTAATTATTTATTCATTTTTTCCCATTGAATCTAATACTTAGTTATAAATAATAATAATATCGTCTTATTTATACTGCCCGATTAGTAACATAAAAGTCCCATTATTCCAGTAGTAAGCCCAAGACATATTATTATGTGGTAAAAATGCCAAATGGGAGGATAACTTGTCATGTCTCGGCTGGGTTTCGAATCCACGACCTCTGGAATCTCTGGATTCACAGAGTGCCGCCTTTATCACTGAGCTACCGGGACAGATATAAAGCTCATGAATCTCAAGATTTAATAGTTCAAATTTAATGACTTTCAAGAAACCAAAACCTACTCGAGTAAGAGTTTTCTTACTTTTTATTCAGACATAATACTTATTTTGTATGAATTCCGGGGTTTACTCAACCTCGTAGGGACAGTTTAATAAAATTTAGTACTGTATAGTTACGTAGTAATGGGTAAATAAGAGATTACTTGTAAATGAATAGTAACCAGTTATGTACTTGTAAATACATACAAGTATAAGTAGTAATCAGTTACTTTTGAACTGTTAAATAGATGGGGTATAATACCAGCCATTTTAGGGCAAAAGACAATACAAAGTGCACTGGTAGTCAAGTGGTTAACGCGCTAGTCTGGTAATCCAGGTAGCGTAGGCACCCGTTGGTTCG
Organism: Bactericera cockerelli; assembly: GCA_024516035.1. Lineage (NCBI taxonomy): Eukaryota > Metazoa > Arthropoda > Insecta > Hemiptera > Triozidae > Bactericera > Bactericera cockerelli. Next base: position 9,833,976 of record CM044967.1, read on the forward strand.
AATCCCACCCGGTGAATTTTTCCTCATTAATTTGAGTTTGTGACCACATAATAATGAGACTCTGAGGGTTCGAAAATGCTTTGAGCATTAACCTCGCCTGGTGGTTACCTTCCACTAAAGAGTATTATTATATTACAAATCATTGATGCCCTTAACAAGATGGGCGTTAGAAAGAGTATGGGTACAGCCGTAAAATATGGAAGTACCAGAACCAAACAACCTCAACCATGAGGACGAGGTTGACCAATGCCGACCCCAAGTAGGTTTGGGAAAAGGCAAATTGAATGAAGAAGTAATTAATTCTTTTAAATTGTTGACTACTTGTCCTGCTTGTCCATTAGGACTTGAAATACCAATAATGTATGTATGTATGTACGAATTTCTTTGTGGTGAAGCACAAGGCCTCTTCACAATTTTTGTGGGTAGCGCAGCATTACTAAGAGCCTCCTTTACATTTAGAATTATTCTATTACATTAATTTCTTTTTACTCTGGTAATGCCGCCACTGGTCGTTACTCATACAAGTAACTACTCATTTTTCCTCACGAGGTATGAGTGGACCCCGAACATCCAAGTACAGAGCAGAAAAAATCCTCCCCCGCTGGGAATCGAACCCAGGTCACCATGTGTGCAATGCCTAGCGCGCTAACTCGCTCTGCCACAGTGACTAATACCAATAATGTTAATAGCTAGTTGCACAATGATTGCTTCGATGAAAAAGAATTATGACCTTAATTAAAATGAGGAACTCAATTCATTTTTAAATTAAATAGATAATAGGTATCTTTATCTTTAAAAAACTAAATACACTCGAACTTGAATATAAGAGAACTGGATGTAAGAGAAACTTCGATAAAAGAGAACAATTTCTAGGTCCAATATACCTCTCATCAAGGGAAAAGATCTCTTTTAAAGAGAAACCTATAGATACTATGAGAAAAAAAACCTGGTCCATTGAGTTCTCATAGATCTAGGTTTCATTGCATTAGTAAGTTGGTTGGCATACATTTACCTATCTAACCATGGCCTATTCCTAAGGCCGTGCATGCACTGTTGCCCCCAAAGGCTGGCTACTATTCCGGACCCTCATTTTTCCTTGTGTGCTTTTCCGTCGGTCCCAGGATTTATTTTTATATTTTCCTCAGTTACCCTACCCCGTGCACAGACCCTTCTTGTTCCTCTTTCTCTATCTGGTTTTTCTTAAGAACTGGAGCTCTTATGTGTACTAAATAAAGAAATAAATAAACCCTTATTTGGAACAGAAATATTACATACATCAAAATTAATACATATATCAGAATAACTATATTAATACATATATCAGAATAGTCAGAATAACTGCTTCTAATTCAGCTTATTTGCTGAGGTACTTGTGTACTAAGGAGTTAAAATTAGGAGTAATGAGGAGTTAGAATTTTGAGAACATCGCGTCACTCCTGTTCCGCTTAATTTTAATCAATTTCTAAAGAGAATAAATGCGGGTCCCTTCACCCTTCCACACCCAACGTGAGTCATTTCAGGGGTATTTTCCACCCAAGAGTACTAATTTAACAGTTTATAGTTTAACAATAACTTTAAAAAAAAATACTGTAATAGAGGTCCTTTTTGAGATACTCAAATATTTAAAATTTTGGCTAATTATATAATACACTAAAACATATGTAGTTCATAGGCACCCCAATGGTTCAACATTATTTTGAAATTATACTCTTTGAGACGTTTATTTTGAGAAATCCATGTGAATAGTTTTCATCAAATTTGACAATTAAAGGCTCGATTCAGACCATTTTAAATTATCATCTACTCTTCAAGGCATTTTCACTTTCATTTTGTAGATATTTCCATACTGAAAGCGGTAGCTTTAATTGAAAATTATGGACTATTTCTTTGAAGCTTACTGATCCGGCTACTGAGGTCAGCTTTGGCCAAAAAGCAAATTATCATATTTACTTTAGTGATAATCACAATGCTGATATGTATCACTTATACATATACTTAAACACGCCTTAATAAATATTGGTCGTTCTAGGGATTGGAATTCCAGACCTCCTGGTTACAAATCCACTGCCTTATTGATCGAGCTACTGGAGTTGGCTTTGACTGAGACGTAAATTCACCTTTCTCAATATAGATATAAGAGAGTTCAAGGGACCGAAAAATGTTTCTCTCATGTCAAGGTTTCTCTTATAGAAAGGTAAATTTGACCTGAAAACTCTCTTATATCCAGTTCTCTTATAAGCATCAGGTTCAACTGTATACCCCGTGGGAGGTAAACTCACCTTCTGGGAGGTAAACCCACCTCTAATATATTGACTTTAGTCCAGCCCATGTATCAATATAATATTTCACGTTATTTGTGTTGACAAGAGCGCGGGCTCGAATCATAAATCATGCCTTGGACTTGTATCCCTGCAGAAGAAGGCAAGGGTCATGAGTCATGACCACAAGGCTAGCGAAGCAATTACATCGCTGACCCCCGTCACCCTAAGTAACACGTCCTTCATTTTGAAAACCAGTTCCGCTGGAAAATTCAGACCGCCGTACATCGAAAATGCTTTCCTAAGAGTATGTAAAAAATATGGAAAGAGTTACGGTATTGTGTTTACGAGCTTGAAATTCAATACACTCTATTCCAAGAAAAATTCTCAAATACAATGTTTCATGTTGTGCTGGCTCACAGGATGGCATTTTTTTCACTTCTGAACGAAAATCATTCCAAAGTTTTCTTCCTGAAGGATGCAATTTTTTGGTTCTTGGAAAATTCTATTTTATTTAATAATTTCTAGAGCATACACCACCAGATTAAATATTGGTACACAATTTCAGCATCTGAAGTTTAGTGGTCCTAATGGTCATTCCGGAGGCACAACTCAGTGTCTATTTTCATTTATAAATAGATTTCATTTTTATGTGCATGTTTTGTAAAAAATCGTTATTGGAAAAAATATAGTAATAATATAAGTAATAACAATAAGAAATAGCTAGTTACTTTTTTTGTTAATATGTTGCTCTCAGAAACAATGTACATCTTTTCAGCATATTTTGCTTGTGGATTATCAATTGTTTATCAGCCATCCTCCGTGGCGTAATGCGGTTGTGACTATACTGCCCGTAGTTCAGAGATTCCGAATTCGATTCCCGGTTAGGGCAGAGTTTTCGAAGAAAATTCTGTTCCCTCCATACACGTGAGGCTGGTATTTCCGGCCCTACCCAGATTGGGTGAGGTTAATGTGGGTAGCTGGTACGATTCCAAGCGAATGGAGGATAAAACCCCCGTCCTGACTACTTTAAATTAGGACGTTAAAACCAAATAGAATCAACTGGTCACAATAGATCTAAATAGAGGTCGCTGTGATAATTGGTGCTTGTGGAACTCCAACCAGTCTATAATAATATCAATTGTTTCGGCAAGAGAATTAAAGACAAAGTGTTAATAAAATATTTACTGCGGCAAGGAGTTAGACCTCTCTTTAAATATATGTTCATTATAAATAAGAAATAATAGTAAATATTTACTAATACGTAAAATACTAATTACGTCCGATAGGTACAGATACATATCTCATAGTGATGGAAGGAATATTTAAGGACGCCCAGATTCAATTTAGATTCAATTTCTATGCTTGTGCTATGTCCAATTTTTTTATTTATTTAAAGATGAGTTTTTTTCGTAGCCAAGAAACAGGAGCTACTGTAGACGCTTGTGGTCTATGTTGTAGCCTGCCCATCCCGTAGTATGCCTCCCCTCTGATGGGCGAGAAGTGACACAATACTTCCCAATTAGGGGCTGGGTCAACAAACAACTGTAACCAAATTAAGAATACAAATTTTTGTCGGTACGGGGGATCGAACCCGGGACCTTCCACATGGCAAGCGAGTGCTTAACCACTGAGCTAATCGCGCGCACGTGATTCTACAGTATGTTTCAGAAAAGGTGGCCACCCCCTCGTAACTTTTGAACGCGACGGAATTTTTCAATTCTGTAAAGTCCTAAGTATAGGAAGTGCCCTATGGCCCATCCTGTGGTCATATTTATTTTTGGCCCCGGTCGGCCCTTCCGGCTTTTAGGCCATATTTTTTCATTTTTCTCGAGAATTTTAAATGGAATGCTATATTTTTTATTCCTGTTAATTAAAGTCCAAGTTAGGCTGAGTATAATGAGCTTTTAAAATTTTCAAAAACCTTATCAGGGACGGAGCTAGTAGGGTGCAAGTTTCAAAACTGTTACACGCTGTACTTCAGCGTTAGATAGATTTTTTAGTACTTTTTTTATTTTCATAGGTTCAAAATATTGTTTTACACCATATGAAATCAAAAAAATTTCTTGTTCACTTCTAAGCTGGGTCATAGTAAGGTTTTTGTAAAAGTACTTTTTTTCTCACGTCAATTTTTCCGTAAATTATTGGTGTTCTCGAAATTGGCATTTTTAGAGGTGAAAGTCTGCAGTGACATATGTTTTTTTATGCTTGAAATCGAAAGAAAACTTAACGGAGAAGCGATTAAGATCATAAAGAAAGCCATTTAACCTGCTAGTTTTTTCACGACAGTGTCCGGTAAAATGGGTGAATTTCGAATTGGATTTTTTTTGTTGAGGAAACACAATTGGCATAGAAAATAAATAATATCTAATAAGGGAATAATTATTCAATAAATATAACTAAATGCGAAATTAAATGAAAATTATTTCTTCTAAATCAGTGCCGGATATATTTTTTTTTTCTCTGTCTCTCTCTCTCTTCTCCTCTTTAAAATAATTGAATTGGTTTAATTTTCACCCTCAAGAGTTTGGTACTTGACCTGGTATTTTTTTCTCTTAAATTTTGAGATAGTTAGATTTTTATTTAGAGACCTGGTATTCATTACTAGCAACACCAGTATGATTTTTTTTTATTTTAATTTGGGTTTAATATCGCGTTTCAACTGCATGGTCATCTCATAACGGGGGTGTTACCCTCCATTCGCAAAAAACTCACCAACCTGCTAAACACATTTATCTCACCCAGCCTGGGTTAGCCCGGAATGCCAGCATCACGAAGTCTTCTCCTCGTTGGTCGTTGCTTAACTTCGGTGATCCTACAAGAATCGTTGCATTCAAAGCGCCATCGGTCTGACTCCAGAATGATTGACAATGTGTTTTCTACAGATTTTACCAACTAAAATTGTCTCAATAAGGGACCCCCTAGGCCGACTTTAGAAGCAGCATTTTCCGATAATTATTTTTGATACAACTTGATTTTCGAAAAGTAAAAAAAAGAGAGAGAAAAAAAAAAAATATCCGGCACTGATTTAGAAGAAATAATTTTCATTTAATTTCGCATTTAGTTTATGTTTATTGAAGTATTATTCCCTTATTAGATATTATTTATTTTCTATGCCAATTGTGTTTCCTCAACAACAAAAAATCCAATACGAAATTCACCCATTTTACCGGACACTGTCGTGAAAAAACTAGCAGGTTAAATGGCTTTCTTTATGATCTTAATCGCTTCTCCGTTAAGTTTTCTTTCGATTTCAAGCATAAAAAACATATGTCACTGCAGACTTTCACCTCTAAAAATGCCAATTTCGAGAACACCAATAATTTACGGAAAAATTGACGTGAGAAAAAAAGTACTTTTACAAAAACCTTACTATGACCCAGCTTAGAAGTGAACAAGAAATTTTTTTGATTTCATATGGTGTAAAACAATATTTCGAACCTATGAAAATAAAAAAAGTACTAAAAAAATCTAACTAACGCTGAAATACAGCGTGTAACAGTTTTGAAACTTGCACCCTACTAGCTCCGCCCCTGATAAGGTTTTTGAAAATTTTAAAAGCTCATTATACTCAGCCTAACTTGGACTTTAATTAACAGGAATAAAAAATATAGCATTCCATTTAAAATTCTCGAGAAAAATGAAAAAATATGGCCTAAAAGCCGGAAGGGCCGACCGGGGCCAAAAATAAATATGACCACAGGATGGGCCATAGGGCACTTTCTATACTTAGGACTTTACAGAATTGAAAAATTCCGTCGCGTTCAAAAGTTACGAGGGGGTGGCCACCTTTTCTGAAACATACTGTATATTTGGTTTAACCTCCTGAAATATGAAGATGGAAGTTTTATTAATTGCTAGAAATCGTTTCAGCTACCCACATTCACCTCACTGAGCCTGGGTTAGCCAGAAATGCCAACCTCACGTGAGTTTGCTTGATAATTAGCAGAGTTTGTATTCCGCAAAATTCTGCCGGAATCCAGGAAATTCCACACCACAGAATAAGACACGGCATGCTTGAGCAAACTCAAAATTGCATTGTGCTTTTGAATATTTTAAGTCACTTCATGAAATATTAAAAAATGGTCATGATTTGGTAAGGTTATAGGTACACCTAATGCCTACAGTTTGGAGCATTGACTTTATATTTTTCATAACGCTACAAATTGTGGGTCACCTTTGACCAAACTTTTACAGAAGATTTTTTTGTATTACTTCACAGCTATTTCGCTTTAAAAAAAACGATTATTCACGAACAAGAATTTTGGATTTCATAACGCCTAAAGATAATCATAAGAAACCCAATTATTATTCATCATTGAATCGAATTACCTACTGAATTTTTGACCATGATGTAATTCATCATGTATTAGTTTTTTTTAAGGATTATGTTATAATTAAATACCTAATTACCCATCTTTATTTTTTATAATGTAACCGTAGAAACGAGAGGATTGTCATAGAGCTACCAAACTCACGATGAAATTAATGAATCCTTTCTTTGTTCGTGTTCATCATTATGTCATAGAAGCTCCGTTGTAACTAAATACATTAAGTTCAGTACGATTTTCTCAGTGGGTTGGGGAATTACTTCCTTTTGGCTGCTGCAGAAGGAGATTTAGACGAATTTCCTTTGAGGGCTAAGAAAACATTTTCTAATTTAATAAAATGCACATCATGTAGTTCAGGAAAGGGGCTTTACTTCGTTTTCTTTAGAATTGATTTTAGATTTTATCTTCTCCATAATTCATACAGAGTAAAGCTCTCAAACGACACACATGGAAAATGGTTGCTGGTGTACCAAGATACATAACAGAAAACCCTTAAAAAGTTTTGGGATGATTCATTTTGATGGCAGGTCTCCCCTACGTGAAACTTTTAAATTAGGTATGCATACAAAAAGAAATAAAATGGGGTTTGAAATTATCTGGAATATGTGCGTCGCTTTTCTTTTCTTCTCCTTCCATTATCAAGCTCTCTCACTACTCTGCTCGTATTCACGAAATTGAATAGAAAGTAGGTACTTCATGCTCCGGCTCTCCAGGCATTTCAATATATTGGCTTGAAAGATACAGGAGTAGAACCATTTATGTCTTGCTGACTTGCCACGGTTCAAAAAATCCATTGAAAATCTGGGCACATTTGGAAAATATTTCAGTTATCTTTTTTTTTGTAATATAACAGACAAACATTACCTACACTAACTGCAAATTGTCGAGTTAAAAATAAGATTTCAAATTATTTCGGTCAGTTAAAAAAAAAAAAAAAAATCATTTTGACGTGTTTTAAACAAGAGCCGATCTACTGATTCATTAACTCACTTTTCAAAGTCAACTCTAGAACCCTGTGGTTTCCGCATGATTCTTTCTGTCATCAAAAACTCGCCAACTGCTGAAGTCAACTTATGATTGTATTAATTAAAATAATGCTCTCATTGATACTACTATTAGAATTACTATATCATGAAATTATTTACCATTATTCTTATTAGTATTATATTAGCATTATGCTATTATTATTTTTGTATTTCCGCCTCGCGCATTTTAATTCCCATACGAGCACAGTTTTGCACCTACTGTGCAATTTCTAATTATGCGTCTATCCTTCTTTTCACAAAGTCAAATGTAGATGAAGTTTTTTCCTTAAAACAATACCCTAATCTCCAGGGGGCAAACTGAGACTAATTCTGCTCGTCAACTTTTTTTTTTCATAGAAAATGTCACATTGATATGTGCACATTAATGAAATCAATACTTTTCACGTTACCAGGTATAAGGCCTATTGAATGACCTTTTATTTAACTAATCTTGGTAATGACAAGAGTATAATAAATTGTTATAGCGAAATTACGTAAGAGCTCAGTGGACTTCGAACTAAGAGAGGTGAAGTTTGATTTTCAAGAATAAAAAAGTGTTAAAAGACTAGTTTGTTTAAACTGTTACAAACTAACAGTTTATAAAATCGATCACTGCTCTCTATCAGGTAGGTATAGAATGTTAGTTACTCTTAGAAAATTATTATTTACATAGTTATTGGGGAAATTTCTAATGATAGACAGCCGACAGAAAAAAAACGAGAATTTTCTGTCCATTTTTTCAATTCTCGATTTGCATCACTGATCGAGAACTGAAACAGGAGATCTCCATAGTCAGTCTTTCCTTTCTACAAAGAAAGTAAAATTTAAATAGGTAGGTAGGTAATGTTTGACTGCTGGAGTAAAGGGACTTTGAGTCTCACTTCGGCAGTATAAACAAGGTATATTCTATTCTATTCTATTCCATCAAGTTATCTATCATATTTGTTTTAATCACTATCGTGATGTCACAATTACTCAAACTCACACTGCTAAATATTTGCCGAACTTGGGACTTGAACCACTGACCTCCGGGTTACATACCCACCGCTTTATCGATCAAGCTACTGAGGTCGGTACAGTAAAGTATGTAAATCTCCTTATTTTATTCCTATTATTTATAACGTAATTGGATTCCAGCCCTTGGAGTTTACCTACAGCCATCAGACCACCCAGTATTGCCAAAGTATTAAAGAAAATTTCAAGATAAGAGCACGGAAAAAGTAATATACACATTTAAAGGTCTTATCTTTCTAGAAAGGATTTCGTTGAAGGAAAACTTAATTCTGAAATACGAAGGAAGAAGAAAGAAACTAAAATATGCAGATAATATATATGAAAGGACAAGGGATAAAGAGAACGTAGGTAGGGGAGGGGGAGTAGGGAGGATATAAGGATGTAACATATGTATGCTTTTCGAAAATCTTCATGAAGGGTGTCTTTTTTCCCCTTTTCTGCATGAAAATTTCCTTGGAGTTTTTCTTCTCTCATTTCCATAGCTACGCTTCCCTTCACCCATGAAACGAATATATAAAACCAAGAAAATACTTTTCTTATCTACGTTAAGAAATTCCATCCTAACCCTCACTATGTCTTACGCTTTCTCGATGCTATATAATGGTACCAGGCAGGTGTTTATAAAGGGTGCCCCACTTGATACTTTTAAATGTCATAGGTACCTAAAAAACCTCTCTCTAATAACCAGGTTTCTCTTAGAAAGAGGTTATTTTCCCTTATAAGAGATAAATTTGAACTGGAAGTTGTTCTCTTATCTCCAGGTTTCTCTAAAATCCAGTTCTCTTGAGTATATCCGGGTGGATACCTAGAATAATTATGTAGAAGAATATTTACTTACTGAGTTTTTGTTGAAAGCTTCTGCTGTTTGTCACGATGCTGATGATTGTTAACATTCCGTGGTGGTATCCCATCCAGGTTATAACATGGCTTACATTACAATTAACCAGAAGTTGGGTGATTTGATTCTCAAAAAAGCATGATTTTAATAATGCGGGGCTTGAGTAATTGTAAAACAACTATTCTGATTAACCTTTCTTTTAATGTCAAAATATTACTGTCGAGTGGTAATTGGTAATGTATAATGATAATTTAAAGAGGAGATTCGATTTTTTAGTACAAACACATAGATTTCTGCTAAATTAATACTTTATGTATACTTATAGTAAACAAGCATGGTGCAACTTGGTGTATAAGGGCCGAATTTTTAATTAGGATTACAACAAAGATAAGCCAGACACCTCAAAGCGGAGTATCAACCAATCCCAGGGCATTATTGTCCAACTTGAGGGACAGTGTGGCCCAAAATCTGATAGAGTAGACAAGAGAACTAAATAATGTCACTTTTTTTTTTGGCATTGGGCAAAAAAAACCCATACAGCCATTTTTTAATAATGTTACTTTGGCTCAGTCCAAACTAGGCTGCTTTGAAACCGAACGGCCACTATTTTTTTTTTTAAATAATTTTATTTTTTAAGTTCTGGGCTTAATAGCTTTACTTATAAAGCTTTGCCCTTATAAGATTTACTATCTATTATTATTGTTATTATTTTATTATGTTGTATTTAGAGTTTTATTTCTCTAAACCTCTTCCATAATAGGTTTTTGTATGAACATGAATGATGTTGTATGCCCTAAATTGAGGGCCCTATCAAATTTTTCCGTCTTGTGAGGACACGTTTTATTAATTTTATGTACCACATTTATACAATAATTTTATTATAGTTTCACCTTTTGATCTTAGGTTAAATTATACCGAATGAGGTACCTTATACCTAAATACATAATATTGGTACATTAAAGTTATCTTACGAGTGCACATCATTAAAGTGGTTATTCTAAAAAACTAAGCTCATATATTCTTTCAGGAATCACTCACTGTATCCCAGAGGTCTAGGGACTAAAGGGTAACATTTTAACATAAATCTTCTATTTTTCACATGTATCTGATTTCTCTAGTATGTTGTATTGAATGATATTTCCGACCCATCCATCCAATTATTTCTATTAAAATTGTTATTATTTTGTTAAAAAATGTTACAAACACGCATCAACATAACAAAAATATGCATTATAATATTTTTAATGATATATATCTTTTCATACAATAAAAAGTTTTTGCTACCCTTGAATAAATAATTTATGTAAAAAAATCTTAACTAGCTACGTGCAGATTTCACAATACTCGCTCAAATTTAAATATTCGATATTGTTCGATATTCTTCTAGTTGGGTTAGTTTGCATAAGTAGGAATAAGTCCTTCCTCATTCGATGCTGGCTCGATGTAATAAATTAATTTCTTTTTCTTCTAGCTTGAAGTTTAGGTACTTCTCCCTACAAGAAATTTATCGTAAGTAGGTATTTTTTTATATAAAAAAAGAGTGCGTTTGAAAAAAAATATATATATTTTTATGGATACATTAAAATGAGCTAACTCGGATCTCCAATTTCATATGGTAGGTAGTGTTTGTTTTGTACGTGATATATTGTAAATTAGGGCTGTAATATACCTTACTCAAGCTTACTACTCAAAAGTTTTTGACATGTTATTAGAGCATAATATAGGTACCTTTATTTGTATGGCCGGAAATACTACTGTATATATACCAGTAGGAGTGGCATATTATTATTACCAAAGAACCAAAAACCGTACTAACTGAAAACTCCACAGTCAAAATTCACTTACAGAGATAGCATTCAAGTAGGTATATTCAGAGAAAACCGCTCTCGATTTTCAAGAGGAGGGAGCAAGGTTTAAAAAAGATAGAAAACTGTTAAATGAAAAAAATGACACCCCTGAGTTGTTTCCTGGGTAGTGTTTTCTGGGGTCACAGGCATCACATTTACCCCTTTCACTGAGAGAAAGGAAGAAAAAAAACACATTATAATATATTTTTTGCATTTTAAAAAAGAAGAACAAAAAAGGATCCTTAGGCAGAACATAACCAAGTCCTGAATATGTAGAGAAGATGTTTTTCTATCCCTTCCGTACCTGATTCAATGTTCGAAGAATTTTCGATAGTAGTTCCTATTTGATCGAAAGCTCCCGTAGTAAATAAACCACTCAGGTATCTACTTGAATTTTACTATGAAATTCGCATTGGTATTCAAGTCTGGTAATTCGGGGAGCGTAGAGATCTGTTGGTTCGAATCCCATCCAATGTATGAATTTTTCCTCAATTATGATGTGAATATATGTGAATAATATGACTCTGAGGATTACATGGTAGAAAATGATTTAAGCATTAATCTTGCCTGGTAATTACCTTCCACAAAAAACAGTAGGTATTATTATAATTACTAATAAAAACTTTTGAGTACTTCAGTTGAGCGTAGCTGATGGGCGTAGACTTGTTGGGGCCGAATTATAAAATAGGATTACAACACAGATAAGCCAGACTGTTCCTCAAGTCAACCAATCACAGCGCACTATAGTCCAACTTGAGGGACAGTCTGGTCTGTTGATTATCTTTGCTTTAATCCTGTTTTTTAAATCGACCTTTAGTATCTATCTCTTCTCAACTTCTTCGATCTTCATAGACTAACGACGGCATTTTGTATTTTCTTACTAGTAAAATAGTAAACAAGTAGAAACACCATTGCAGTGATTACAGTACATATTCTGTGTAATAAAGTACTTTTTCCAATCGGTGAAAATCGAAACATGTCGTACCTATATCCTAAAAATATCGCTGAAATGGGATAGTTCGTAGAAGAGCTCTAGATGTTTCACCTTTCTTAAAGGTAAAAATTAATATCAAGTAGAAAAAAACACCTATGCTAATCTTATCTCACCCAGACTCAAACCTATAACCCTTTCCTCATTGAGATTTTGCATTTCCTTCTGGAGCCGTTGACAAAGCTATTGATCGGTTCCCATAATGATAGGTTCCTGATGTGAATATTCCGTTTTATAATAAGTTTAGCGCAGTTTATAATTGGGTATTTATTTTAATTTTGTATGCTGCAGAAACCCTTTGTTCTGATGGTTCCGAAGGAAGTGTAACTGTAACTATCCGTCAAAGGATTTGAATTTAATATTCGCAAGATAGCCTAGGCCTGATGGTAAAAAGGACCAGTACAGGAATGTGAGAACTGCATTAAAGTATAATCAAATTACTTCCGTACATGTTAAATATTAATATTCATTCACCGACCTCAGTAGCTTGATCGATAAGGCGGCGGACTTGTAACCTGGAGGTCGGTGGTTCAAGTCCCGGTTTCAGCGTAGATTTAGTAAAGCGAGTTTGAGTAATTGTGATATCACGAAAGTGATTCACACAAATATGATAACTTACTTACTTACTTACTATTAATATTCATTATGTACTCTTTAAGATGTACTCTTTATGTATTGATTGATATGCTGTGTTTTTAAGCAACCTTCAGATATGTGGGCAGCACCGTTTTACAATAAAACTGTATCTCTCTCTCTCTACGTGTGTGCACGTTATTACAACAAAATATTAGGTACAATATAACCAGAGAATTTTCAGAATCAAATCAAAATTAATAGATACCCATTAACAATTCATTGCTACCTCATATATTTTTTTGTAAAAAAGAAAGGTGAGAGAGAGTCAACTTTGACTCATTTTTGGATATTGGAGGTGGATTAAAACTGTATTACTTCATTGAATTTCATTAAATGTAAGTAACAAATTTGAACTCGTGGCATAACTTAGAAAATTCAATAAAAAATATTTTTATTATTATCTAGTATCTACTATATTATTTTTCAAAATCACTAGAAAAGAAGATACCTACTTAACTTTTTGTAACTACTACATCAACAAACAAAAAAAATTCTTTTCCAAAATCGCTCACCATTTTCGAGACAAACACTCATACTTCATGACTTAATGAAATGGTCCTCAGACCACCAGTTTAATATAAGTATAGTAAAATGACAATGAAAGAGAGAAGAACGAATCATAGAATCAAAAAGTTTTTGCAATCAGGACTTAGGAAAGCATATGTTTTTCCAGAAATTTTACACTATCAGCTCAATCTTGAGGTTTTAACCATGCACCAATTATTAAAAAAAAAAAAAAAAAAAAAAAAAAAAACATAATGATATGATGGAAATTGCAGAAATGCACCTTCGTGTAATTCTTCTGCGTCTTGGGAAAATGATGGAGTTTGCAGGTGACTTTTGGGAAACTGCTCGATGGCTAGCAGCAAATTCCTACGCTCCTCCCAAAGGCCTTCTTCTTCTTTTACCTTTTTATACTGTCGGGCAAAACTAGAAAGTCCATCTCTAGATTTTACATAAAATAATACTTCTACAACTCAGATGACCATAAATCATGACGAAATGTCTAGAGCCAGAATTGATAATGATGAGATGATGAACTTATAGCAAAATGTCTTTCGTAAACAATCAAGATTATTGTTGCCGATACCTACTTTTCTACTTTTCAATGGCACTTGAAGATGAACATAAAGTATCTGTTTACATGTTTTTGTATTTCAACAATGAAAGAGAGAAGAACGAATCATTGAAAACGAACTACATACCTTTTTTACAAAATTTATAAAGAGGGGTTCAAGTTGAGTACAAAAATATTGGCATAAATTCAATGAAAAAAAGAGATAATAAATATGATTTGGATATAAAATAACTGACTTTTACTATGTAAAAATATATAATTGGACATACCGCATAGACATGATACAAAAGATGTTAATTTGAATAGTGACATTTTGAAAGGGTTGTTATGTGAAAAAAAAATAATGATAATATTCAAGCAAAATTTTGAATCTTCAATGCTTTAGGACGGACTTTGAAAGTAAAGAAAAATTGACTAATTTGACGACTTTGCAGATTTTTCTTCTGTCTGTCGATTTGCCTCTTAATTTTTATTAATTTGAAATTAATAGGGGGCTGTATAGAAGATATTTATGGTATGATATTTTAAATTTGATTTCACACTGGTTATGGTTATAAGCATGCAAAAGACCCAGATTCTACTAGCATGTAGTTTGACATTTTGAATGTCCATAGTTCACTCATATAGTGTGAGGAAACGTCAGTTGTTACTTTTATTGAGTAAAAATTAGCAGGGACATGGGCAGAGTAAAAGTAATGTTGAAAATTTGGGTATTGCTGGGTTTCTGGATAATATTGTGATATGTGATAGGGACCTACGCGTCCTAAGCACTAAAATTGTGAAGAGGCGCTTGTTTGACCACAAATAATGAAATTCATACCCTATCTTATTGAATCTGAGTAGGTCTGACAGAAATACTAGTTTTTTTAAAGAAAAAAATTCCTGTAATACTTGAACAATTTGCAAAATATCCTAGAAGAGAACTGAAGATGGAGTGTAGAGCAAATTTTATTTTCGGATGTATTCATAAAAAAGCATAGTGTCACGAGGAGTTCGCACTGATAGTGTCTAAAAAATAAAGGGTTGTTACGGATAAAGGATCAGGCATCTGGTATAAGGAAGCATAATCAGGATCACAGGATGAATCCTGTTTATCTCATTTTATGCATTACTGGGTTACTTCAAGTGATCAGTTTTTAATAAGCAAAATCCGTCCTCTATAATGGAAAATACTTAGCACCTTTGAATTATCCATGCGATAATTTCGCGTGGAGTAGAAACCTCGTAACAAATGATCTTTTCATTGAGAAACATTGACTCTGGATTATCTCTCGCTCTTCCCATGGACCTCATCCAATGATCATTAGGACGGAATGATAATTGAATCATCTTGAGTCATGTCAAACAACAGGAGAAATGATAAATATATTGAAAATAATTCTTGGTGAATCCATAGTTGCCTTAGAGATTCGTCAGAGGACTATAAACAGTAAACAGAGATCAGACTAGCAGAGCCAACACTTACAGCCCAGTCATACCAAATTACATGAGAATTGATAAATTTATTGAAAATAATTCTTGGTGAATCCATAGTTATCCATAGTTGTCTTAGAGTTTCGTCAGAGGACTATAAACAGAGATCAGACTATCCTGGCCAACACTAACAGCCCAGTCATGCCAAATTACATGGGAATTGATAAATATATTGAAATTTTTTTTTGATCAATCCATTGTCGTCTTAGAGTTTCGTTAGTGGACTATAAACAGAGATCAGACTAGCCTAGCCAACACTAACAGCCCAGTCATGCCAAATTACATGAGAATTGATCAATATATTTAAAATAATTCTTGGTCAATCCATAGTTGTCTTACAGTTTCGTTAGAGGACTACAAACAGAGATCACACTAGCCTAGCCAACACTAACGGCCCGGCTAGCTTACACTCTTTTTGCAGTTTTCCCAAGGGTTTAATTTCTTATAAAGGAAAAGTCACATATCTCATAAAAATGGTTAATCAGTTGATCACACAGACTAATAATAGATTAGGACGAGCTACTGGTTGCTAGAGAACTTTAGCTGGAGGATCAAGTTCAAGTCTAAAGTATGGAGAATTTTATAGAGATGGCTTTGAGTAATATTGACACAGAGAGATATGCTGAAATACCGTCTTCCTGCCCAGCAGCAGGCTGCCCGAAGACAAAGAATACCAGTACAGAAGTTGAGATGATTAAAGATGGAATTAGGAAACAAAACCCAGGGAGAAATTTTGACTATAACATGGTGTTATTCAATATTAAGATTAGTAATATAGATCTATGAATATAGAGTAGATGAGGGTTAACATAGGAGTTAACGAGGTCCATATATATGATTTCTGATCATTGATATTGATGATCTAATGACATTTTGGACAAAATAAAAGAGAACCTATAATTTTTACAATTTACTACTGACTTAAAATTGAATTGAATTGGAATTCAATTCCAATAGAAACAATAGTGCTAATCAATATTGTTCGAAACAGTAAAGCGTTTGTAACTTACCACTATATTGAAAATATTGAAATGCCTTTTTCTCATACAATTTATAATCCGTGGTATTTAATCACTAATCAGACAAGACAACCCAATCGGTAAACATTTCACAGCTAACGAGACGCGAGAGATGCTTGAAGTTCCTTGAGGGTTATAAAAAACTCAGTGTGTATGAATGTGTGTGTGTGTTTTTTTTTACCAACAGGGATAGAAATAACCTGTCTATCACAGGATTTGTATTTGTAAAGGGCGCGAGACACTTCAAAATATTTTAGAGAAAGAAGAAAGAGTGGAATTATATTAAACTATCAAAAATCAATTGTGTCCTGAATACCTTTACATAAGAAACAAATCCAAAACTTTTAAAATACGAGGATCGTTCTATTATAATGTAAACACAAACAGTGACCGATATCAAAATATATTATCAAAACTAGGAGTTGACCCCACCCTAAATCGGTTCCAGTTAACCAATGTATGAAACTTTTGGAAATTCTCATGTGATATCCAGCCTCCATGGCGTAACGGTTGTGACTACTGTCCGTAGTCCACAGATCCTGAGTTCGACTCCCGGTTGTAACAGACTTGTCACACAGAAAATTCTTTTCCCTCCGAACACGGGAGGCTGGCGTTTCCGGCCCTACACAGGCTGGGTGAGTTTAATGTGTGTAGCTAGTACGATTTCCAGCGAGTGGAGGATAAAACCTCGTCCTGACTAAGTCAAATCAGGACGTTAAAGCCAAATAGAATCAATGGAAATAAAAGGAACCTAGCCATTGGATCTGGGCGTCCATATAATCCTCTCACCACAGAATCTGTGCCTACTTCACGGACACGGAATTATTATCATTATAATAACCTTGTATTTTGTTCTCCTGTTTTTCAGGTAATTGTGGAAGGCGTACACTGTGAGACATACATAATTATCTGCTGAGATATGAGAAAATATGCATCACTAATGGACAGATTCAATAATTATGAATTTAACTAAAAAATAAAAGTTACCCTACTTGTCACTTTCGTGATGTCACAGCTTCTCAGCCTCGTTTTACTGAATCTCTGCTGAACTTTGGTTTTTGCTGTTTTGTTAAAATCCATTTTGACAGTTAAAATCAATTGTCTTCTTTTTCCTTAACTTTACCTTTTCGCAAAGCTACTTTGGGTCGACAATGGTCAGCCTCTCTTCCTCATGGTTGAGGTGGTTACAAAATAATGATTTTGATGTAGAACGACCATACTCCAATTTAGTTTTCAATGAAAACGCTATGAACTGATTCAGAGTCCGTTAGAAATATAATAATAAGAACACTCTTTAGTGGAAGGCAACCACCAGGCGAGGTTAATTCTCAAAGCATTTTCTACTACATCTTTTAGAGTGTTATTATTATGTGGTCACAAAGTCAAATTAATGAGGAAAATTCATGCACTGTGTGGGATTCGAACCAACGGATCCCTACGCTAACTGGAATACCAGACTAGCGCGTTAACCACTTGACTTCTAGTCCACCAAATATACAGGGTGTCCATATATTCTCACCCCACCCACCGTATCTCAAGAATGGCTGAAAATATAGAAACACGTAAAATTTCTTATTTTTTGGGGGATTAAGTTTAGCAAAAAAAATATTTGCCTACAACGATTTGGCACGGACCAACTTGAAAATCTTAAATAGAATGATATATCTTGTGGCATATTGTTTTAAAGGTACTTTTGAGAGAAGTTCATTGTAAAAAAAAATGCAGTGAGCTACAACTCAAGGTTCACAAGATACACAGGGTGGAAAGTGTGAGAATGGACTCTCCTAGAGTGGCCCTTATTAGAGCGCGAAAAATAGATAAGATGAAATTTTAAACCTTAAAAATAGCTCAGCTTATTGTATTTCACCTTTTACAAGTGAAAAATCTATTCTGGTTAATTCTGGTACAGTGCATGCTTTTTGAGACAAACCTATCCTAAAATTGGCAGATGAAGTCCACTAGAATGTTCCCCCAATCTCCTGTTTTAAGAGTAGGAACACTTTTCAATTTTAAAAGGTAAAATACAAATATTTGAGCTATTTTTAAGGTTAAAAATTTTATCTTGATTTTTTTTGCGCAATAAGGGACCCTCCAAAAGAGTCCAATGTCATATTTTATAACCTGTATCTCGTGAATCGTAAGTCATATCTCACTGATCTACGATTTATTGCAATGAACTTCACTCTATAAGACTTTTAAAATAATATGCCACACAATAATTGTACCATTTCATTTCAGATTAGTTGGTCCATCCTCAGCTTCACTGGGGTTTCTTTGTAGCCAATGTGTTTCTTTGAGTTTTTCTGTATTTTTAGCCGTTCTTGAGATACGGACTTAACGGACACTCTGTATATCTCATGTTCTAGAAAAATGCCCAGAATTGTCGAATTTTACATTATAAAATATAAGTTCTAAATTGTTACCAAATTTAATTAACACGTATAGTTTATTATTTTAAAATTAGGTCATTTTACAATAAATGATTGTGAAATAAAATAATAAATTTCATTTTCTCATAAATAAATTAAGAAGTTTCGCACTCTTTTGCAGCAAACGTTGTGTATTTAGATTGTTCAATGGCGGAAGTTTGTGCATTTTCAAAGCATTTTTTACCACTTAACCCTCAGAGCTTAATTATCATGAGGCTACATCCACCAAATACTCATAATAGAGGAAAAAATCAAAGCATTGTGTGGTTTCCGATTCGCGAATCCATCCATGTCTAGAGACTAGATTATTCACACTATACAAGTCTACTGTCCGTCGTAACCATATCGACACTAATAATGGATAACAGTTTTAGGAAAAATTAAAAATCCAACCTTTAATTCCTCCCACGATAAAATTGCACATTGAATAGGACTTATACATATTTATGAGTGATATAATTTGCTAAATAAATGCATTTAACTTCTTCTTTTCAAAAATTGAATTATATCTAGTAGGTATGTGGATTCATATTTGTACCTACTATTATGATTATCATTGGATGTAATGAGTGATGAATAATTTAATTTATAGTAATTAGATTAAATCATGATAATTTTATTCAGCATAAATTGGACATATTGTAAAGAGAGATAGATATCAACCAATGAAGCAACTATGACCACATTATACCTACTCGTCAACGAAAAATAAGCGTAGGTAAATTTTATTATAATAATTGAGTTTTTTACTTCCGATGAATTTCTAATATTAGAAATCGGAACTATTGTGTTTGTTAGCTTTATTTTTTTGCTCCTATTTCAATTTTCTGGACGTTTCATAACCTCCTGAGCAACTTTGGTTTTGTGTCTGTCTGTCGGTCTGTTAAAAATATTCCTTGTGTCACGCAAATCTCAGAAACTACTGAACAGATTTCGATGAAATTTTGTACACATAATTATAGGAGATGTTCTGTAAATGGTCCCATTTTAAATTCATCAACTTCGCACTAGCGGTTCTGGGTGAAAGAGACCATGCGCTTCACCACTAACTTTTACTTAAACGCTTATATCTCGTGAACGGTACACCCGATTTTGATTTAAAAAAATGTATGTAAATGCGTATTAGCGTTTTACATAAGCCCTTTATAATTATTTTTAAAATTAATTATGATTTATCTCTGATTTGTTTATTGTGAGATTTAATTAATTATGATTTTGGACTAAAAAGTGCAAAAATGAGGTCTTCGACTTGCCGATACAGAATTTTTTGTAAAATCTAGAATGTAGGAAATATGATATTATTATTAAACATATGTTTATAAAATTGGTTAAGTTAACTCTGATCCTAAGCAGTAGTGATCCATTTCCAAACAGGTAGATCAGAACAGTATTAAAATAACTAATAAAACATTTTTACTTACTTCATTTAAATGAGAATACAAAAACCGTAGGGTATCAAAAGGAAAGGTACTTGTCTAAAAAAACAACTTTAAAAAAATGTTTTGTTTGCCTGATTTTTTTTTTTTTTTTTTTTTTGCTCCAATGCTAATTTTTTGGTCTTAATTCTTAATGAATTCAGGCGACAGTTAATTCTATTAATTTTCAACATTGAAGATCGTATTAAGATTATCATTGTGTAAACTTATTTTCATGTGTATTTGTGGTGGTGGTCGTAGTGGTCAAGGCGCTAGTCTGGTGATCCATGTAGGCATTCGTAGGCATCCGTTGGTTCGAATAACCCCTAAATGCATGCATTTTTCCCCATTTAATTGAGACTTTCATGCCACCAAAACAACTGCTGTAGTAATGGAACTTCCAAATCGGACAATATAAATTATGTGTCAATTGTTGTTGTACATATTAACTTTGTTCTTCCCAGGTTCATAATTCACATATTCACGATTACTAATACAATGTACTGTGACAAAGTCGTGCGATGTCCAAATGATGGTATTCAAATAATTATGTATTTGTGAACCATTATACCGTCTGGTTAGAAATTTATTACACTGCTGGACTCTGAATGTCCGGTTTCACTCATAGTACCTCGTGAGGTAAAATGAGTATTAATGGGTATGAGTGGACAATCAATCGCGGTATAACAAAACAAATAACGAAAGAGCCCATTGCTTCACCATATTATCATTTTACCATGAAATGTAGGTATACTTATACATATACATACAATTTATTCATCTTTTAACTTTATAATGATTCCGTTTCACAATTATGTCTATATCTCAGGGACTTGAACTTCAACTGAGTTAGCGCCCAGACTTGTTCATTTTGATAATGATGTATGGAATTATTAAGGGTTTGATGGCAGAGATTGCCTCAGGCAATAATCACGCCCTTTGTCAATATTATTCTTGTCAATAAAGAGTTATTATTATGGAAGAAAACATGCTAAGGTTGAAATTTCCTGGAACTGCCTGTATTACCCATAACTATTTTTACATACTGCAGTAATACGAGTATAGCTACATCTGAATCGCAAATTGTATTTAACCAGGGGCTAAAGGCTAAAGGTAATGAAAAGTAGACGCTCGTTTCATCATCCGCAATCATCCTCAAAGCATTCCAATATTTGCTGAAGTCGTGGCGCGCTCAAATGTGTGGGGTGTAGGGGGGGGTATAATTTAAACATTCAAATTCCGAGTTACGAGAACCCCCCCCTTACTTCCCCTCCCGTCAGTTGCTTCAGCATCACCCACTTTATTGTAAGAATATATCTATACGAAGGGGTTACAATATACATATTTCATGCGGGAAGCTTGTCCAGCTTTAAAGTTATAATGGGGGTGGCTTGATTGAAATGGACCAATAGCAAAGCCTCACACACATGCACGGAGTCACGTATGTCCCTCCCGAATATTGATTCTCTACCCTTGTCATGTAAAATACATTTTGCCTTCTTGCTTAAAACCTTAAAATTTGAGGGTGAAGGGTACAAAGGAAAGTAGCGGAGGATCAAGAGTTGTGAAATGCGACGTGCTAGATTTTCAACTTGGAGACCACTCGTATGTGGACTAAGGCACAGCCTTTCTGAAAGAGGTGTACTCGTAATCACCGTGGATTTTGTAGGTATAAGTATCTAAGTAATAATTTTTTTTATAGGCTTTCTTTTTTTATGGCAGGATCCTCACTGGAGTGAGCTCGAAAAACCATTTGTTTGCTGGCGATAAAGCCAGCAAAAGGGGGGGAAAAAAGAAGAAGAAAAAAAAAATGTTTACATATTACATATAATTATGTGCATAGGACGACAAGGACTTTTAAATACATCATTGACTTATTTTTTTGACTTATTGCTTAGCTCATAAGTAGCTCGATGCATGGAGGCAGCGGACTCATCGAGTCCCAAGCTTTGGGAATTTTCATAAGTTCGAGTTTGAGTATTATTGTAACTTTTATATTTGGCTAATTTATTTCATTTCACTTTCCGTGTTCATATTTCCAATAGAGAGGGACGGGATGTACATTTCTCACAGTGATGGCAGAACTGGATAATATGATCTGAGTGATGTAATGCTTATTGAATTGTGGAAAGAATGACATGTGGAATTGTGGACAGTTCTTGCTAGCCAGTGAGAAATATACATTTGACCTATTCTCTGCTCACGTACAACTCCAAAGTCAAATGTCATATCAATAGAAAAAAAGTAACTTGGGGCCAAATTATAAAACAGGATTACAACAATGACAAGACAGGCCCTCAAGTCGGACTAGAGTCGGATTGTTTGAAACTTGGACATGTCTGGCTTATCTTTGATGGGATCGTAATCATAATTCGGCCCCAAGTGAGGATCATTCAAAAATTAAATCCCACTCTTTTGTAAATAGTTTATCTCTTTGTGAAAAATCACCTTCAAACGGATGCTTCGATAGTTCGATTTAAATAAGATTTATATTACTTTAATTTCTGGGATTCTCGAAATTTGATCCATAGTTTTTGGATCATATCGGGCCAACCGTTTTTTTTTTTAAACATTTATTTCAAGAGAAGTCCATAACAATTGAAGTCCTTGTCCCTGGGCCAAATATTTTACGCACCCAATTTGGATTTTCGAAAATATTTGGTTTTAAGAAGCTCCCCGAAGTGTTCTTCAATGACTTTAAGTTTAGAGTAGGGGCGAATTATGAAACAGGATTAATTTTAAGATAAGCCAGACCCTCCCTCAAGTCGGAGGTTCAACCAATCAAAGCGCATTATATAAACACTTGAGGGAAAGTCTGTCTTATCTTAACTTTAATCCTATTCCATGATTCGGCCCTAAGAGTCGAAAATTTCGCACCAATATTAGCCCGATTGATATTTTTTTATTTTTAAACCCCAGTGGGTTTTACGACTGTGAGTCAGACTAGCTTTTTTCTGAGCTTAAATACATTGCGCGAATCCCATTTAGGCCACTAAAGGCCAAATTATGAATCACAGCGCACTATAGCCCAACTTGAGGGACAGTCTGGCTTACCTTAACATTAATCCTGTTTTTCGATTCGGCGCATAGTGTTTTTTAGTGGGGTTTTTTCAGTTCAATTTGTTTCCTTTTTCAATTTTGCGGTGCTTTTTCTTTTTACAGAGAGAAAAAGATTATTTACCTACCAATTAACATAATACATATTCGTTTTCATGGTAACGAAGAAAACTACATCAGATTTTTTTCTTCTTTTTTCATTTAACATGGTATCATTGTTAGAATATTATTTTATAAGTACTTACCTATCAACCTACCTATTTAATTGAGGATTTGTAAGTTGAGAGAAAGTGCGAGATATTACATTTTGTTTTTAATTGAAAACGCACTTATTAGAAAGTTATGGAAGGAAAAGACAAACCAATGCTGACCCCAAATAGCTCTGAGAAAAGCCAAAGTAAAAGTAGAAGAAGAAAAAGTTCTAGGTAGCTATTCCCATATAATTAATTCAAACAGATGATGATTTTATAAATAAATTAAAAATGTTTTTCGTTCGCTTTTGTTGGTATTTTGTTCTTAGAATTTGAATCCTTTTGTGATGTTGATCACTAATCACATTGATTATGCTGATGATAATGATGGTAGGAAAAACGATAAATAATTATTCCTTGAATAATTAAATCGTAATTCTAATACCTCCGCTGGGCCTCCGCAGTTTTTGGCCTGTATTGATAAGAAGTATTAGTGCACTGGTAGTCAAGTGGTCTGGTAATTTAGGTAGCCCAGGGATCCGTTGGTTCGAATCCCACCCAGTGCATGAATTTTTCCTCATTAATTTGAGTTTGTGACCGCATATAATAATAAGACCCTGAGGGTTAGGTGGTAGAAAATGCTTTGAGCATTAACCTCGCCTGGCGGTTACGTTCCACTAAAGAGTTTTATTATTATTACTGTAGATAGACTCGTCTCCACCAATTCTCAAATTAATTTAGAAAGGTCTTTCACTACGTTCCTGACGCGATTAGGTATGTGTGTAATTTTTTTATTCTGATGCAAGATATAGTCCAGTATTCCCAGTGAGAAATTGAAATATAGAATTTTGAATGACGTGACGGTTTGCTTTTTGCATCTATTGCGCGCTCTGAAGAGGTAGGTGGAGTGAAATTCGCGGACAGCATAGAATGTATGCATGATCAATTTTAAGAAGGATCCCGATTAAATTTAAGATTATAAAAGGGAAAAATACCAATAAATCATGCGATGTGGATGTCCTCGCTTCAACTTTACTCGCTGTAATGTCTTCCACCAAGACAATTTATTTCTTCCATTTATTTTCAGTCGAAGGAAATGAGAATATTTATTACCTCCTTACAACCCTTTTACGGAAAAATTCATATATTGTTTCTTTGGGTACAGAGGGAAAATCTTTTGATATATTATGGTATCAGGGATCAGCACAGGCACAAGGGTGAAACTTTAATGCAACCACCCTCCGTGTATTCAATTATTTAAAGTAGGTATTCTTAGTTTTCGTGCAGCAGGACGGGTTATCCTGTTCACGTACCTACACTCAAAACTAAAACAAGAAACTTTTCTGGGGGAATTTTAACGAGAAGATATTCAAATAGTAAAACACAAAATGACACTAAACAAAAATATATCAGAAATTCCGTAGGATTTCCTACCAGAAAAGAAAAGTGTGTTTTCTTTGCAAGAAATAAAAACAATACTTCGCTATGGAAGTGATTTCCTGGGATTTATAAACAAAGAGGCTCTCACAATACGTCGCTCATTATAAAGAGCCTTCTAACATCGCAGATATTTGCATGTGCCTTCTAATACCTCTGTTTGAAAATGATGTTCATACATCAAAGGATTGTTCTTCATATGTGAAAGTCTTCCATTCATATATTAAGGTCTTTTATGATACTCTCAGACTAAGACATTGACTTATTTTTTGTCCTTAGGAAACATACAGACAGCATCAGGCATAACGACTTGTGTAACAATGGTTTCAAGCTTAATTTTTTTTTATCAAGGATAGCTCAGTTAAAAAAATCGCTTTTATAATAACAAACAGACGAACGCTTAATATAATAGTACAAGTAAAATAATGAACACAATCTATCGAGTACAAGTACTATTCAATATCAGTTTTCTCCCAACTCAAAATCACTGATCACTGAAATCAAAATAGGTAATTATTGTTATGTAAACTAGTTAACTATTAGTTAATCTCTTCTGCACAGTGCCAAGTATCAGTTCTCCATGCTCAGGCTCAGAGGGTTTTGTCAGTTAGTAGCTCTCAGAGCCTTAAGTCACATCTTAACTGGAACATTCCACAGATACCAAATCTTTTTGAAAATTAACCATAGTATGGTTCCAGGAATGTTGAACATAATTGAAGACCATTTGAGACTCCAGTTATAAAACTACTTTAATACTATTATTTTTTCAACGGCAGTATCTAGAATCTAAAATTATTTAAAAAGGCACTATCTAAAATTTACTAAAAGTTAGTTAGTTATCATCATATTTGCGTTGATCACAATCGTGATATCACAACTACTCAAACTCGCTTTATAAACAATTCAGATCAGTCTTTATATAGATAGATATACAAGAATATAAGAAATAAATAATATTTACAAGTTAAATAAGGCCTAATCAAGGGTGGTGTATAATGCCTTCGTCGTTCTCTTCATATTGCCTTCGGCATTTACTAAATATTTGCTGAACTTGGGACTTGAACCACTGACCTCCGATTACAAGTACGCCGCCTTATCGATCAAGCTACTGAGTTCGGATTTTTAATTTATTAGGTATTTAATAATACTGAGCTTCTGCAAACAATATTTGACATTTAAAATAAAGCATCATAAAAGGTGTGAGTAGTGTGTACGTGAGCTGTCTCATAAGAAAGATTGATTTCAGAAAATCAAACTTCAATACAGCCTGATTTTACAAATCACCCTTTCATAATTTTCCAGCAATGGACACCCTTTGAGTGATAACCCTTTGACCATCCACTTCTGGATATGGTTTTACATCCTGGTGGTCCCGTGGGCAAATGCTCATTCCATTTTATTCTTCCGGGAACTGGTTTCCTTTTAAAATCATTGAACAGATTTTCTCCAGTAGTTTTTCTCTCTCTCTCTTGATTTTGTAGTGTTGTTGTCTCCACTAACATTTCAGTGGATGTGCCAAGTTTTCTTCTCTGCATGCTCCTTCTTTCTCTCTTTCTCTCTCTCTCTCTCTCTTTCTCTCTTTTCTCTCTCTTTCTCTCTCTCTCTTTCTCTCTTTATCTCTCTCCTTCTCTCTCTCTCTCTCTCTCTCTCTCTCTCTCCTCTCTGATTTTGTAGTGTTGTTGTCTCCACTAACATTTCAGTGGATGTGCCAAGTTTTCTTCTCTGCACGCTCCTCTTTCTCTCTCTCTTTCTCTCTCTCTCTCTAAATTGGTCCATTTATTTGATTAATTCACCCAAATGATTAAAAATTAGTTCTGTCATATGGCAAACATCATAAGGATGTCACTTAAATAAATTCAATTATCGTTATTTTTCAATAGTGAGATGAATCTATTACAAATACTCTACAATACTCTACATACTACACAATTAGACAGATATAACTAACTTATTGTGAATTCGTCGTACGACCTCAATATTTGGATCGTTAAGACTAATACTCGTACCTGTAGTATGATGGTTCGAGTCCGAAGCGTATCAAATATTAGTAAGGTGGGATTGAGTATCTGTGAAATTGTGCTTAATACAAATATAATAAACCCTCTCTTCGCTGTAGCAAGGAAGTATATTTTGTTTTTTGTAAACCATTAAAAAATTCATTTACTAAGAAAAAACAATATTTCAGAAGTATTCGAAATTTTTGTTAAAAAATATCAAACTGATTTGAAATTGCATCTTGTGGTAAAAAGTGAAGGTGAAAAAAAGTTCATTAAAAATAAGGTATGTAACAGGTAACTGAAGGAAAATAAAAATAAATGATTTTTTTCATAACTTTTCCTTTAATGCTTTTGTAAAAATTTCAAAACATAGTTGTTCGGTTTGTTCTTCAATGAAGTAACTGTAATTATTTATTCAGTTTTTTCACAAAACGTCATTTTCAAAACCTTGGTATTTTTTAATAAAAATTCATCTATTCATGAAATTGATTTGTGCATCAGAACTTTGGACTAGGGCCGAATTATAAAATAAGATGAGAGCAAAGGTAAGGGCGTACCGTCCCTCAGGTCGGGCTTTCTCCTAATCAAAGCACACTACATAGACTGACTCGAGGCTCCAGGTGCAGTTCATCTTTGTTGTATTTTTTTTTTTTAATTTGGACCTTTAGGCTAAAAATTGAACATTTCCAACATTTGACAGTATTTGTCTTGCCTGTATGGAAAAAGGTAACAAACTCACGAATTCTCCAAATCTAGCTGTACCTAATATTATAATGAGTATCTACGCTACTTTCTTTCTCCGCGTCTCTTAGAAACCCGATGAAACGAATTCCTTTCAGAATTCAAATTACTTAAAGGTATCTACATGTATGTACATTCAAGGAAAGCTGAAACTTTTTAAAATTATGCTTTCTCTTTACCTCTTTCTCTAAGTCTACATCCTTATCTCCTTTTTCTATACTTCTCTTCGTACTTTTCTCTCTCTCTCTATTTTCCTTTTTCTCTCTCTTTCTCTAAGTCCCGCAAATGCTATGTGTGGTTTGAGGATTCAACGTCACGCGCTAGGATTAACCAAATGAGAATTTTAGGGGTAAGACTGTAGGGTAGAAGCAAAAGGGATGGGCGAACAATAAATACACGTCAAAGTTGGTTTTGCTACTTCTGGAGAAATAATATTATAATTATGTTCGAGAGAGTTCCGCATATAGTTTCGCGTCACAACGTATTGTGCCATTAGCTTGTGTGCTGAAATTATTATGCTAATATTTTGGAAAGAATAATTTAAATTTACATTTGAAGAGTAGCTCGTTTGATTCAAGGAAGCTGTAGCCTGGCAAAGTGGGGCACATATGGGAGTCTAATTTGAGGGTTTCAATAAGACATGAACAGTTTCGAATCTTACTTCTTGTAAAACTTAATTTTTACAAGTATAAAGAACTGTATGATAAAGTAAACTTTTGTATTATAATGTCATACAGGTATCATAGCGTTAGTACACAATTTTATTCAAAATCAGCATATTTCTGTTAAAGGTAATTCATTAGCTTCATCAACAAGAATATCTTGTGCTATACTATACCTACCTCTTTACAACAGTTCATGCCCGGACGCTTGACGGTATGACTCTAATGCTATGGATACGTGGTAAAAATCAAATACGGATACAGAATTCCACGACTTGCCGATACAGAATTTTTTGTGGATTCCAGAATGTATAAAAAATAGTATTCCACCATATAAAACAAATTTGAAGAAAATCTGTTTAGTGGTTTTGGAGGTACAAATGATTTAGTATAAAATGTCAAAATTGCCACGTGTTTACAATGTGAGCCAATCATGAGAAAGTATTGTGTCCATAATTGGCAGTGCTTTTTTTGCTGGTATCTATACAAAATCTGTGACATTTTTTCGTATCATTCTTCCGTAACATTCTTTCGTGAAAGGTAGGTAATCACCAGGCGAGGCTAATACTCGAATAAAAAATCAGATACCTAACCCTTAGAGTATCATTATTATGGGGTCAAAAACTCAAATTAATGAGAAAAAATCCAAGTATTGGTGCATGAGATCTACAGATCACAAATACACGCGCTAGATTGTTTACATCACAAGCGCCGTAACCACATCCAATACCAATGCCTTGGTCTTTCGCCTTTTGTCTGCTCTCTGGGTCTGGATACTTATGAGGAGGCACTGACTTCTATTGATAATGCAAATGCAAAGATAAAATATTATTAAGTAATTAAACAATGGAATGATACCTATAGAAAATCAGATAGCTCAGGGCCCAAAATTTGGGGTATTCACTTTTGTAAGCTAAATACTCCATAACTTCCACTAAAATTTAGAAAAAAGACCTAGAGAGAAACAATAAATTTGAAAATCATAACTCTTAAACTTGATTGACCTGGGGCTTGCTTCTGCAAGGTGCATTTAAAAAAATACCTGGACTGGCACATTATTATAATGAGAGAAGAAGTGTCAACCTTCATTAGGATGGACATCTAATTCAATGGCTGGTCATCAGGAATTCAGTATGTTAGCCCGTGCCCTACCGGTTCAGCTTACAGAAAACTGAAATAATCAAATGATGAGGAATAAATTATTTTGCTCATCAAAGAATACCGATGTATTTATTTTTCGGATTGAATAATTTAAGCACATAGGTACTCATTTTCTTTCTACTTATTATTACCTATGAGATATTGTCCTCAAGGAATAGAAAATTGTATTGCTTTCGATGAAATAAGGTTTTCAGAGCTAGAGCTAGGCATTCTAGACAAGCTAGGTCCTCTCGGTTAAATATAAGTTTTCAATCAGTAGCTTGATCAATAAGCCTTGTAACCTGGAGGTCGGTGGTTCGAGTTCCAATTTCAGTAAAAATTTAGCAGCGTGATGTTTGAGCAGTTGTGCCAACACGAAAATGATCATCACAAATATATATCATACCATTAAAAGTTTTCATCAAATGGTCAAAACTGTACGTGTTAACAATACCATCATTGATTTAATTTTAACACTCTTAAAATTTAGGTATAATCGCTTTCAACTCTTTCTATGTACCTACCTATGTCCGATTCTTTGGAAACGTCCATCTACATATTGTAATAGAAAGTCGTGTGATGTTCACACTAGCGTGATGTACCTTACGAGTGTCTATCCGTTCAATATTTGATACAAGCTAATACTTTTTCGAAAAATTACCATATTTTATGCACAATGATCTGCAACATGAAAAGTAAAACTTATTTCTGAACCGTTAGGAGAACAAAATAAAGAGAGATAAATTTGAATATTTTCATTATTATTATTTTAGAGTCACGTCAATTTGTGACCCTTTCCGATTTCGACTATTTTAATAAAACCCTTTTGACGAACAGCTGGTCGGAAAAATTCAACCCTAAACTGTCTCTCCAGTCGACGCTGGAAAAGATATCTACATTATGCAAATTAGACCAACACAGGTAAATGCGTCAAGGTATTCATCATCATAGTGTGACGTCATCCTGAACGATGGTAGCCAAACAGGAAAAACATCCCAAGAATTTCTGATGCTGTCTATTCTGTCTGAAGAAGGAGTCTAATAACTAATAACTTACCTATGAAATACATAGGACCTATTTGACTGCTAGGGTAAAGGGAGCTTTCAGTCTTACCTCGACAATATAAACAAGGTATATTCTATTCTATTCTAATAATATTGGACAAATGCCTAAACTATGTCAAGTCTAACATGGTTCTGTATGTAAAAGAATTCGATGCGCTATCCACAAAAAAATTGAAGAGGCCTAGTGCTCCACCACAAACAAATCGATCATTTAACTTAACTTTGAAATTTTCAGAAGAAAGCTCGCTCTTTGACATATCATGGAGACAGGAGACATTCTAATTTCAAATCACTCCCACAGTCAAAATCCTCGAGATTATCTTTTCATCGAAATTACTCAAGGGCCGAATACACTTACGGTTCTCGTCTTATCTGGTTGTGAAATCTCGCTCTCAAGTATTGGGTTTGATTGAGTCAAGAGAAATGAACTTATAAAATCGTTAAAATACATTAACGTTGAAGACGGTGGTGTTTGTACACAAGAAGGGGTGCAGGTAGAGAATGAGAGGGGGTTCATCACGCCCTTCTGGCCTTGCACCCGTGTCCGCTGACCCGTCTGTAACCCCCTGTGAAAAATTCAAATGAGGTCGAAAAGAGAAATCTAAAATGGATTGTTTCTTTTGATTTCTCTCATTTTCAAACATACTGTCCGTCCCGGTAGCTTAGTGGTAAAGGCGGCACTC
Source organism: Bactericera cockerelli (assembly GCA_024516035.1). Lineage (NCBI taxonomy): Eukaryota > Metazoa > Arthropoda > Insecta > Hemiptera > Triozidae > Bactericera > Bactericera cockerelli. Next base: position 9,865,302 of record CM044967.1, read on the forward strand.
TGCGAATCCAGAGATTCCAGAGGTCGTGGGTTCGAAACCCAGCCGGGACATGACAAGTTATCCTCCCATTTGGGATTTTTACCACGTAATAATATGTCTTGGGCTTACTGCTGGAATAATGGGACGTTAATAGTCTTAATCGAGCAGTATGAATAAGGCGATATTATTATTATTTCTATTACTCCTTAACTTTACTGGCCAGTTTTACTATCAACAGTACATTTCATCTGGCGGATAAGTTAACCGCCAGATAAAAGATAAAAAAAATAACTTTTTAGGGAGATTATTTTTTTCTTTTCGAACTGACATTAGTAGCGCAATTTGGACTGGTCATCTCTGTTGTTTGATTCTGGACACATGCTCTTGTCACGTTTTCTGAAGGTGCTTTTGCCTTCACTATCAACAGTACATTAATTTTATCTGGCGGATAAGTTGGCCAGAGAATTTTCTTTGCCTTGAATTTTTTTTTTTTTAGGGGCATTATTCTTTTTCTTTTCGAACCGACATTAGTAGCGCAATTTGGACTGGTCATCTGTGCTGTTTGATTCTGGGCACATGCTCTTGTCACGTTTTCTGAAGGTGCTTTTCCCTTCACTATCAACAGTACATTAATTTTATCTGGCGGATAAGTTGTCCAGATAATTTTCTTTGCCTTGAAAAAAAATAACTTTTTAGGGAGATTATTTTTGTGCTGTTTGATTTTGGGTTTGATGCTGTTTGATGATTCATCTGTGCTGTTTGATTCTGGGCACATGCTCTTGTCACGTTTTCGGAAGGTGCTATTCCCCGTGCATATCTTATGACTGCGTCTGAGCCTTGTCATTCAATATGCTGCGAAAACACATAGGTCACAGTCAACCAATCGAAAATAAATTGAAAAAGTGGCCTGTGGCTGGCTACTAGGCTCAGTTGCAATACGCTTCAGGGGAATATTACCTTCTCTATCTTTCATTAATGGTAGTGTTTCGGTCAAAGGGCTACTCTGGTGATCCAGGAAGTGAAAAGATCTATTGGTTCGAATCCCGCCCAATGTTCCTCATTTTTTGAGAATTTGACCACATAGATAATATATATCTCCCTTGCCTTTATCCCATATTAGCTTATGTTGCTTTTGGGGTCGGCATTGTTCAACCTCATGGTTGAGGTCGGTAGGGTGGAGCACGTTTTTTATGGCTGGATGCCCTTCCTAACGCCAACGATTCTGTTTGATTTAACGTCCTGGATTAGGACGGGGGTTTTACCCTCCATTCGCTGGGAATCGTACCAGCTACCCACATTAACCTCACCCAGCCTGGGTAGGGCCGGAAATAGCAGCCTCACGTGTTTGGATGGAACAGAATTTTCTTCGAAAAGTCTGCCCCAGCCGGGAGTTGAACTCAGGAACTCTGGACTACGGGCAGTAGTCACAACCATTACGCCACGGAGGCTGACCACATAGATAATAATGGCAAAAAAACTGCTGAAAGATTTTTCTTGGAAGAAATGATTATAATGAGAACCAAAAACTTTTGCTGCTCAGTACAGCAGATGTTTTATAGAGCCTTTTTTCTTTTCTTTTTCTTCTTCTTTTTTTTCAGCTGGGGGAGTAAACTCATGACCTCAGTAGATTGAACGGTAAGGCGATGGACTTGTAACCTGGAGGTCGCTCAAATATGATAACTTTAACTTTAACTTTTAAATGTAAACCCTCACTTTACTTTTCTATCAGAACCAAGACAATAATATATAGAATATCCTATCGGTACTCTAAGTTAATAATAATAATGGTTTATGGTAATTCATATATCTCTCAAACTGAACCTATGAAAGTATGAACAATGAGAACCACTGCGAAATCCTTCTCTAAGCCTCTAGGCTCCTGTCGGAAATTTCCAAACGTTCCTGCCAATTAAAAGTTGCCTACACGCGACGCCAAGCGTGGAAACCAGAATGCAGGATAAGCCGAGCTTATTAATTACAGGCAGACTACGCCAGGACGAGGAACGAAAGGTATAACTCTCTCGCTCTCGATGTATTCAAAATTCAAAGTAAAGTTTGGGAGCGTGGGATAAGAGGAAACTGCTGCGCGCTGGCAAATGTTTTCCGAAACCCCTCAAGACATTCTCTCTACACATATTCAGAAATGAAATTTCCTCTTGTAAGTTTGGATTCTTTTATAATGTTTACTCTATGATATGGTATCTTTATTATTTCTACCCCGTGTTCCATTCATACCGTGCGTTCGGAAAATATTTGGATATTGAAATTCTCATTGAAGTTTCAAGCAGGTTATTTTCTTTCTATATGCCGAAAATGTTGAACTTTGTGAATAACAAAGAGCTGTTTGTATATTGGTATCTGTAACTTATACCCTTGCTGCAATCGGTCATTCTGTGGACGCGTGTGTTAGTATGAGAGTGGAAGATATTAAGAGTATGTGTGCGAGTATGTGCACAAAATATCACGTAACCAATATAGTGGCACGCGGATACGCTATTAATCATAAAATATGAGTATGAATAAAAAACGAAATACAATAATAATAAACGAGCTAGAAAAGACAGATTCTATATTAGAGAAATTCTATACAAAAAATTGCGGATCGCGGAACAAAATATTAAATTTCATCTTCGACCTATTCCGATTCCCTAAGTCACGCTAAGGTATAAATCAATCGATTGAAATTGAACAATACCATTTGCATTTCTCTCTCTCTCCACATTTAATTAAATCATAAAATGTCAAAAGACATGGAAGCTAGAGGAGCGCTGGGTTGTTGAACAAAATCGAAGAAAGGTTTAAAACTAAAGGTTAAAGAGATCATGTTTTGACACGGAGGGCTGGGGGCTGGGCGCGAGCCAGTGGAATATTGATAGATTGAGCAGGCTGGACATCATAAACACGTTTCTCTGGGTATTAAATAATTATCCAACATGGGTGAGTCTGGTTTTCGAGGAGCTAACGGATTATACAAATTTAAAATTAATTATAAGTGTGCTCGCGAGGACCAGAATAATTCGAAAACTTGATTTCAGATCGTGGCTCATTATCGATTCACTGATCTTTTAAGGGTTAAATCAATGCTTTCAAAAAAATTCCTGTGTTTTTTCAACTGTATCAAATATTGTAAGAACTGAAAGAATATAGTAGGGTAGGTAAGTAGATTGGAAAGTAGGTAGATTGGAATAGAAAAGATGCAGTAAGAAAATTGAACTGTCATAGAAGTTTAACTGGTAAGGCCAGTTGTCAAATTCAGTCCGAACCATGAAAAATTTTCTTTCTTTTTAATGGTATTCTGTCTACACATGTCAAGGAGATACGCCAACTCAATTCACCTCACAGTAATGAACAGTCCGCAATTTCTATAGTTATTATATAGATAAGAAGTAAATACTCTCAATTAATTGAGTATCATAGGTTTGACTAATAATAGGTTCCTTCATTCATTTGGCATTGTATAAAATAGATTGCCTATACGATTGGGAAAACTGATTTCTAGCCAATTTATAGAGTTTTATTATTTTAGTTCAAAATAATTAATACGAAATAGGTACTACAAATACGAATAGATAGTAGCAATGTGAATACTTGTCATCATATATTATTCCTTGTCGAAATAAATGAGCTAGGTAAATTTTTAGCCTCGAATTAAAATGAAAATATCCCTTCTATGAAATTTAGTACTCAGCGAGTCCACAAAGTGTCTGTTGTATTCTGCTTATTTCTGCCAATACAAATCATGTTTGCGGTTCGAAACGAGAAAGCATCAGACATTTTCAATTCCAATCTCATAAAAAGTAAACACAAGTGAAATCCAAAATGTAGCACAAACTTGAGCTCGGGAAGAATTACTTTTGACTCGAAGCTCCCCGGTGAGGTTTGCTTTCAAATGCAAACAAACAGTCAAAGTAGTTACATTTTCTGAATACGCAAGTAGATCATTCCGCACACTCACAGTTGAACATTGTCGATTTTCCGAGGGGTCGGGGGCCTTGAGATTTTCAATATGTCAAAACCAACGCAGAATGAAACAACACGAGTATAAATAAAGGACGTATGTGAAGATTATTATTATTTTATCTATTTTTATCTAGAAAAAAAATTTCGTCCAAGGAGTCAGAACTACAAATTAAAATACAGGCGAACTGTGTTTAGCGTAAAAAGTACCAGGCGGAAAAAAATCGGATCAAGCCTTTTTACTTTGGTATTTTTAATTTAATTTATGATGAGACTAATTTATAAAATATTGTTTAATATGATGTTTGTTTCTCCATTTTTGAAAGTATTTAATTATAAACAGAGGCTACCAAGAACGTATAATATTACCGAATATTTGGAACTTCCGCAAGTAAAAAGTTCTTGTTTTCTTGTGCTATACTGACTGCTATATTATACCTAATAAGAATAGCAATATATGATCTTAAGAAGAAAAAATCGATGGTCAGTTTTTAGTAAGAAGTCGAGTTTTGATGTCCCAACAGCGGGAAAACCAAAGTTAGCCATTATTTCTTGTGTCTGTAAAGCAAATAGCTCAAGAACAGAAACAACTACAAACTTGAAATTTGGTACTAAGTACTCCTATGGTACTAAGTAGTCTGACTTCTGAGGTAATGGAAAGTCGTGTGATGGTAACTAGTTTTATTTATTATATCCTGATCTTCCACTTCACTTTTCTTCCGAGGGGACAAGAAAAATCTCGTGCCTGAATAAATATGGAGAGCAGAAAAGGGATTTGATTGTCCATTTAGTAAAACATGGACAGTTCTTCATTTTTCATTTTCAGGTAGATTTTTCCCGGCGACCTTTTTCCAATAATGAAACCAGAGTTTGATATTAAAAAAATATTTTATTAAGTTAAAAACATTTATCGCTTTCATATGCAAAGTAAGGTTTCGGAAAATCTACCTATTGCTCATTAATAGCAGATGTTCGAGGGGACAGCCGATTCTCGTGCCCGATGCAATTAACACAAGCGTAAATATAAATCCGAAATGATTTATGGCTGTGATGACCACATGGGTCATTTTCTATGGAGTCGACCAGGGATCAAACATTAAATCATTATTACTTTATTGAGTTTTGATTTCTGTTTTGGTTTTCCTGTTTACTTCCAGCCTTCCTGCCTCTTTTTAGTGTCAACCACCCAAGACGTTGCGACAGATATAATTTTTCATATTTATAGAGAGCTAACTCACCATCATTTTGTTATTACAAATAGCATCAGAATGAATTTACCACTGCATTTATACCACCGCAGCGTTAAGTAACAGCCCATTGAAGTGGATTAATAGATTTTGAATTCCGACCAAGGCAAAAAAAAATCAATAGTTTTTTTTTTATTCCAGAAGTTAAATCTACGTCCTCAGTTGGAGTGTCAAACTAATGTATCCGATTGCAATATAAAAACTGATATTTATTCGAAATTTATATACTACCTAGAAAATTATGAATATGAATTCTATCATGTACGAATTTATCATGTACTTGTTACCAAGTTAGGTACTTCTTACTTTTCAAGTTCAAATGCAAGCTTTCAAACCATCGTTAAATTCAAAGACGGAACTTCGAACTTTAAACAACCGAAAAAATCAGACAAAAAATTTATCTTTTTCTGGTGTTTTACCATATTTGAAATCTAGTTGGTACAACCACCACCTTACAACACCCGAAGTAGTAAAGGAAATTACTTACATAAATGGAGTAACCTGGTTCATGATTCATAAGGGTTTTGAGTTTTCCGCGAAATGTTCAAATTTAACCCAATATTTCATGATGCCAGTCATGTCTTCCGGTTGAGGAAATACCAATCAAAAAAATACTTCGCCATTTGGTACGAAAGGTGGCACATTCGACGAAGGGACTTGTGGACTATAACCTCTCCTCTTCTTTGATTTGATTCAATCAGAAAGAGTATCATAAGGTAATCTCTAATCTGATCGATGGTCAGAATACATGCCTAGGTAGAAAAATAACATCGTAAAAAAAAACAGTGCAAGTCCTCAGAGACCCATAATTTAACAAAATTCCATGATAAACTCATAAACGGCACATTGCATACCTACATGACGTTGACTAATTTGACGGCGTTTCAAACACTATCCTCTGAAAGTGCCATCGTTTCGAGAGTAAATAAAATTGAATGGTGAGTAGAAGAACCAGAATGTCAAAAATCGATTTTTTTTTTCTTCGTAGAATAAGAAGAAATGTACTCTTTTCTATCATCTCTGTGAATATGAAGGAGAAATACCCCTTAAAAGTATAAAAATTTTCGATTTTAAAGTGGGGGAAGCGGAAAAAAAATCTGATGTAAAATAAGAAATGTAACAAAATCACTGACCACTTTTGCTAGCGGTATTAGTACCTGGTTGTGAGAATCTTGTCGAATAACAAGGAATGTAAAATTTAATTTTATTATACTCATTAGCATCAGGAAAGCAAAAATAAGACAAATCTTATTTTTGCTTTCCTGAAAAGTCGATTTTTGACATTCCTGGTTCTTCTACTCACCCGTTCAATTATCAAATTGATACAATTAAATTAACTCAATTTATTTATTCTCAATCGTGTACTGTAGAGATGTAATTAAGTTAGTATTCGTAGTTATATTTCTTTGTGGTGAAGCAACCGCCTCTTCACAATTTTTAATGAGTAGATATCATAATTACAGCATTACTAAGGCCGAATTATAAAACAGGATTAGATTTAATGTAAGTGAACACTATCGCTTAACTCGGGCTATAGTTCGCTTTAATCCTGTTTCATAATGTGTCCCTAAGAGTCTCCTTTACTTTTATAAATTCTCTGCATTATTTTCTTCAAACTCTGGTAATGTCACCACTGGTAACACTACTCATTTCTCCTCACGAGGAATGAGTGGATCCTGGACATCCAAATTGTTGAGAAGAAAATGTTCTACACAGATGGGATTCGAACCCAGGTCACCGTGCGTGTAGTCCCAGTGCGCTATTTCACTCGGCCACGGTTACTAGGAAGGAAATGAGTTCCAGCCCAAGAATATATTGAGTCTGTCACTAGCTCAGAGCTCTTGTAACGGTTACTCACTGGAAGGCATCCCGTACTCCTCAGCTCAGATTTGACTGGCATGTTCATTCTGGTGGCAGGGCGCGGGTGAGCTACCCAGGTTGAAATCAATAATTATTAAGGTTACCTCACCATCGTGTTCCCTGGCAATTCTGTTCTCCATTTGGAAAAGTTTCGAGTCCCGAGCGCACATTTTCGTTTCGTTCCCTATTGTTCCCGGTAGCGGCGCAGTCATGTGAGCACATAAACCACACCTACATACCTCTTTCTTTCCCCGACCAACATCCCTGCGAGATCCCTTCTCATATGTGTACATAGGAGTACATATAAAATATCCCCGGACGAATATGTGTACATAGAACGTTCATCAAAAGTTCTTTTGTATTTTGTTTTGCGTACATAGCTGGCATATAGATACGTAGAATGTAAGCTATGTACTGTTCTCTGCTGATATAGGGTGTTTACCAGTAAACTTTAGAGTGGAGACTCTAGAGAGGTTCTCATATTTATGTAAATCACAATAATGATATCACAATTACTTTAACTCGACTTACTATATATTTGCATTAGGTATAGGGACTCTATTCAAACCACCTACAAGTTCACAGTTTGCCGCTTTGTCGATCAAGCTACTGAGGTTAGTTTTAAGATTCAAATTGGCAAAAATTCAGACAAGTCTTTATTTTTTGGTTCTTCTGGAACGAAACCCATTTTTAGTCTCGTTGCAAAGTACGGGGATACAGAGTACAAAATAAAGATCATCGTTTGAAATCAGAGATAGTATTTATTAATGTTTAAGGCATTATTTGCCTTTTAACCTCACATTGTAGAAATTTTGAAGCAAAGTTAAACAACAGTATCAACCCACAATTAAAATTTATACAAAATTTCATACTTCTGGACTAATATTAAGTCATATTAAGGTATGGTACTGGTGAGTATGGTCATGCCTTTTTTTTAAACTTATTTTGATCTTTTTGTGAAGCGGGGTCAATTTTAAGCGGGGTCGATACTCATCAATGTTTCGCTATCTCTTACTGTTTTGCCGAGATTTGGAAAAACAATTCAAACACTCCGCCCGCTCTCCCGCCCACAGAAGTAGCGATAGCGATAGAAAACCTTTTCATAAACATCCCCTGAAATCCTTGAAACTACTCCTAAAATTTCACAGGAATTGGATAAGAACTTTCTGAATGCATAGATAAAAAAAACATTAATTTACACTATTAGACAGAGATTTGATTCGAGAAATATTCACAAGGCGAAGATGTTTTCTTTTTTCTCTCTCTAATCCTTGAATCTGTCCTGTTGCAAAACTTTCTGTCAACCTTATAAGAACCCTGAAACTCTCTGAAGCCATCTATAAATATATATTTATTATTGTATTCTCTTCTCTCTACATGGTTCGTACATGGAAACATATACGAAGCTTCAAATTCCATCTCTAACTTTATTCTTCTTTCCTTTCGTTCGCCCGTCTTCTCTTTTCAATTATTTTCCTTTAACATGTGTGATGGATTTTTGAATTCCCAAGCTCTACATGGTCGTACCTTCATTATAAGAAATAAGGGATTTGATTTCCAAGTATTTTCCATATTATTAGTGTATATTAAGGTGCAAAATCTTGTGAATGAGGAAACAAGGCAGAGATTGAAATTGGGGAAAAGAAGAGTCTCAGATTAAATCCAAATGTCAATTTTAGGAAATATAGGATGTTTTTTTTTAAGGGCTTTGTTATTCTCGTTGGAAAGACTATTTGCCAAGTCAGCCATTTTGTTTTTTAAGGTTGATTTTGTGCTTAGCTTAGTCATTTTAAAATGTATATTTTCAAAGACAGTGCAAAGATGCCCCACATATGGCGGCACACTATTTTGTTATTTAAGGATATATTTGATAAATGGAAAGAATAATTTCAATAGACAAGATACGAGTAAGTATAGACTCTGAAACTGACTTAGATTTTTCTGGACATGTAAGAGCCATTCAAACAAAAGGACCAAATATCTTAAAAAAACAAATAAACCTATGTACTTGAATACATTGTGCCAACAAACAAGATACTAAGTGCCGTTGAATGCACCGGTTCTCGTAGGATCACCGAAGTTAAGCAACGTCCAGCGAGGTGAAGAATTCGTGATGCTGGTATTTCGTCCAAACCCTTCGTTACCCTAATAGAGGGTAACACCCCCTTCGTGATATGACCATGCAGTTGAAAGCGACGTTAAACCAAAAAAAAAAAGATACTATTAAATGTGTGTGGAAATAGTCAAATATAGGTATATTTTAATATAATTATAATATATTTATAATCTTATCAATTGCGGAAATTATTGAACGTGCAACTTGAAGACATATTTTTCTTTCTTTTACTGTTTCAGTTTTAAAGATTCTTAAAAACTAGACAGGTGTAGTTTTTATAAAAAGATTTTATAAGTATAGATAAGAGGTATTTCCTGAATATTTTCGGTTCGTTATACTGAACGATTTCTGATTGATTTTGGGGTTGATTCCGTTCAGAAACTGGACACTGGTTCCTGGCCTAGTCGGACCTCAACATGGTGGTTGTTCACGGGGGGAGCATTTCTCAGAGCTTCTGTCTGTTCCACCTCTCTCACCACAGCTTCAACCTTTCAATAGAGACAGGGAAAAAATAATGAGTTGGGGAGCAAAAAAAATAAGGGTTGGGTGGAAGAGATTGCCACAGGTAATAACCTCGCCCTTTAGGTAAGACATTATTGTTACTTTGTTTTTTTTTTTTTTTTTTTTTACTTATTTGTTTTGTCATTAGTTTGTTTGTTTGTTTTTTTTTTCTTTCTTTCTTCCTTTCTTTTCTTAATTTTATACTGTTACCTGTAGGTACTTTGTCCTCCTAATAAAGCTTAAAAAAAAAAAAAAAAAATGTTAGTTCACCTCCTCGTGGTGCATCCTGGATAGAATAGATTATACTCTGTTTATACTGCCGAGGTAAGACTGAAATGTCCCTTTACACCACAAGCCAAACACGTCTTATGTATGTGTTTCATAGGTGAATTGCTAAAGAACTAAAAAAATATATCACATCTCCTCACCTTTTCATACACTTTGTACTCGGTTACCAAAAAGGGACTCTTTATATAACGTTGTTAGTACAAATAATGTATTTTTGTAATTGGAAAGTTTTATTCAAGTGAAATCAATATTTAAATATCATTGTCATACGATGAAAGTGAAAAAAAGTTAGAAGTTTAAAAAGTATCAATGATAACTCTTTTTTTTTGTGTGAGTATTTAAAAATATTTCACCATAACTTCAGACACATATCAATATATTTTCCAAAGAAAAACCAAGGACCCTTTTGTGCTCGCGAGCTCATCATAATTTGTGCTCCCGTATTTAAAATTGTGGTGGTGGTATTTTTGTTGTTATTGGTGGTCTACCTAACACTTGGATTAATCGTCATAGTTGATAGTTGTCAGTCGTCAAAATGTTGGCACTCAAACTTACATCGGGATTCATGTGAAGGCCTGCTACAAAGATTTTCTTTTCATCAATCTGAAACAACGAAACAGCGTGCAAAGTTTAAAAAATTATATTGCTATAATTGGTATTTACTTAGGTATCTAAATTTATATACTACATATAAAAAATAAACTCTTCAATGGTCGTAAAAAAATTGGTCCTGTTAATGACCAAAGTACCATAGTAAGATCAATTTCTGACACGTTATGTCATTTATGTTTGTGCACCAAAAACTGGCCATTTCGAAATTTTCCTTTAGAAAATCATCAAAAAAAAGAGCATGGACACATGTGATATCCAGAGCTGGCAATAATATCTAGGAATAATTATCATCATTATTATTATCAGTTTTATTAAATTTACCTACTTTATTAACTACCTTATGACCACGGTGTACTCCAAATCAGGACGTTAGGGTTCAATTTTCAGTAATGCCCAAAAATTGCATGAACTGAGAACAACTAACATGAGAGTATTTCTAAATGAATGTTTTATTGTACTGCTGATACCTTTAACTACTCACTGGGGTTTTGTAGAAACCGTCTGCAGCATTTACCTCCGTGGGTTCGTTCTCAATGTTGTTGATAAGTCTCCATACAGCGGATTCAGACATTGAAAATTTTGGAGGTTCGTACTTTCTGAAATTGACTCTGAAAAGAAGTTTAAACAATAACAATGTTCAAATTTAGTTTTCAGTTTAAACAGAAAAGTGAGAAGTTGTACTAGATGTACATAAATATCAGAACATACCTGGACAACTGTTTCGAGCTTATTTGCTCTCATCAGCAGGTAATAGTTCTGAATATCCATGCCATCAACTAACCTCTCTATTTTAATCTCTAAATTAAAATAAACATTCAATTAAAGATGTATTAAATATAAATATATTTTTATACACACCACTATAGTTTACGCTGGTTTTCAGTAGATTAAGTTCTTTCGGATACCTACCCTGTTGTCGAGCCGATTAGGACCTCAGCTTGCGAGCAAATGGTGTCAGCAATGAACTTCTCATTGTAGGCATCTTGAGGCTTCCTCCATATCCTACCTCCAGGCAGCACTACGGGTCTGGGCTGAGGAGTGATGCCATTGAATAAGGATGACTTCTTAGATTTGGGTTTTGGGGCCTGAAATAGGTATATGTACAGTTGGAGTGTTTCACACAGTTATGATTATTTTTACTTATCTCGTTACTTTATAAACAAGATTAAAGTTATTGAAGCCTAAAAGAAAATATTCTACTGAGTAAAATTACTTTGCAGTTAAAATAATCAAGAAGCACGCCTTAACGGCCATTCCAGCAATATTAACAAGTAACTCTATTTCCTATTATTTTAGTTTCAATGAGTGAATTTTATTTTAATATTTAATATATTTTAAATGTATAATGTACTTCAAATGTATTTTAAATGTAAATCAAATTTAATTTTATCTTAATTATAAACATACAGTAATGTATAAATATACAGTAAATTGATTGATTGATTGATAGGGACTTACTATTGGAGTCTCATGCTCACATCCATGTCCGTCAACGGGCTCACATCCATGATTTTGGACAGATTCTTCATTATGGCAATCTTTACTTTCGTCGTGGGTGTCTTTTGAAAGATCTACTGGTTCAGATGTTTCAATTTTGTCGGAAGTTACATGAGATTCCACGACTTGTTCATCAGCTTCTATTTTGCATTCAGATTCGGAGGCTTGTTCTAAGCTGATGTTTGGGACTGAATCAACTGCACTTTGGTCGCCTGCTTCTTCTGACTCACGAGGGATTGCATCCTAAGGGAAAAAATGGTCACTACTGAATGTGGTGGAACATTGTTATTACTGAGCGCCAGTTTTTTTTTATATTGTATTTCCTGACAAAGCAGATACATTTTTTACAACCTGTATGAGAAAGGTCGACCATGACAATAAGTACTTCATTCAATTATGAAAATTGGCCTTATGTCTTAGCTATCTCTGTAACAATTTTTGTGTGATTTCCTGAGTTATAAAATATATGAAAAATGTTTTTTGTCCAACAAGAAATACACGCGTTATACGTGAAAAACCCTAAGTGTTCCGCTAAATTTGCCAGTCAGTGTAGATCAATCAATACTGGGCAAACATAATTTGAAGAAGTTTGTTTGTGAAATCCTAGTGAAAAGTAATTGTTATTTCCTCCTCATTATCATCATGCATCTTCACAAAATTATCTAGTCAACAATATTCATTTTTTTTAAAATCATTATTTTAATATGGGTACATTACTTACTGGAACTGTTTTGTTTTCTTTGTGTTTCAGTTCTACGAGACAGTCAATTTGGGTCTGAAACAGATTGAGCTGTGTTTCTATGAGAGAAGGTAACTGTCGCAAGGATGCCAATTGAGTCTTGACCAAACCAAGTTGTTTATTGAACTCTGAATCATCTGTGACTTCTTCATTTTCCTGTGAACAATGATTGACAATGAGATAAATTGATACTTCAAGCAGTTCCATTGTCATCTATCAAACATTTACATATTATAAAATATTTCAACTGTTTCTTACCCATTTGTTGATCAATACACAATATAAATGAGCTGTTTTTCTGATCAAAATTTAATCACAGATCTTGAAAATAAATACCATTAAATACCTAGTAACAAAAAATAAGAATTAACTTTTGAGTAAATTGTACTCATTGTGACCAAGCATAATTTTTCTACTCTGAAAAGTTTAGAGTTGACCAATAAATTGTTATTTCAAAGCTACATACCTCTAGAACTTCTGCGATAGCGGGTAATTCTTGTTGGGCATTTAAAATTTCTTGTTTTGTAAGGGGAGCTACGTAGTTGTCGATAGAACTCTGTTCACTGTGTTTTTCCTGAGTTACTTCTATGCTCTCTTCTACAATTTCTACAGATTTAATTTCAATTTGTTTCACTTCAGTTTCCTTGTTCTCAGATATTTCAATGCTTTCAAGATTTTCTTCTGTTGTTTGAATTTCTATGTTTGATTCAGTTTTGGAAACCTCACTCGTTTCAACTTGAGGCTCATCTTTTACTTCTTTTTCATCTGGTTTTGGTAAAGTTTTATGATTAGTTTCATCGGCACTTTGGTCTGTTTTCTTTGCTTCTGGCTTTTCCTAAAAAAAATATATAAGAATAAATAAGTTAAAATTAGACTTAAAAATCATTAACGAAATTTTCTTTAAAAAAGCCTGGTTTACCTCGGCCACTTTGGTGACCACTTTATATTAAAAATAAACCTAACATCAAGTTTATTAAAGGACCAATCTTGTGTACTGATGTTTCTTTTTTGGTTTTCATTAAGTGTGAAAATATTAGAGTGGGGGATATGGGAACTTATTACTTATCTTCCATGTCAATGAGAATATATTTACATATGTATTTACAAACATAATTACCGGCTCTGGTTCCAAAGGAGTCTTTGGCCTTTTTGCTAATTTGGCAGCTTCTTTTTTAATCTTTGGTTTTGCATTATTGGGATGAACCATGAACGTTGAAAATCTCTTTTCGGGTTGTTTCTCCAATTGTTCCTCTTCTGTTTTTGCTTTGTATACTTGTTCTTCTTGTAAAACCTGTGATTAAAGATAGAGTCGAGAGGTCAGAAAAAATATTAAGAAAAGAGATGAGGCTCTAAGTAAATATGTGATACCCACAAAAAATGTGAAGAGTCTTTTGCGTCACCACAAATAATTAAGATTATATTATATATTATGTATATTTAAAAACAATTTTACTAAGGACGTTAAGTTAAATCAATGCATTCTTTGAAACTCAGAAAGATGATGAACCGCACACTGTGATTTATAAAAATTAATACGGAAGGTATACTAACTTGGTAAACGAGAGAATTTTTGATGAAATCAACCTTGGGTATGAATCTCTTGAAGTTGACTCTGAAAAAAGAAAAGAAAAAAATCAGATGTGTAAACAAGATTAGGTATCACAGCAATGTTATAAAAAACCCCCCAACAACCAGTATAAGACAAAAAAGAAATTATCCGGCTCTGTTTAAGGAACATGGCATTCTGTCAGTTCTATAAAGACAATTTTATGTCTAGGCATGTATGCAGTCGAGAATGCCGAGCGAACGAGCGAAAGCAAACAGACTAAAGTACAGACACACAAGTAAGTATCAATGAAGTATGCAATAAATACATTTAATCGAACGAAGTAACTACATGTTATAAAAGTATCTATCTTCTGATTCTCAAAATTTCATTGAACGTAAAATCAATTGACTCACTGATTATACGTCATCTCTTACCCTATAACGTTTCCTTCTAAAAGTTCCGCATTTTCTAGCATTTTTTCAGCAATCTTCTGTTCCGTCAATTCTTCCTCTGAAATCATGGAAATAAATAATTCTAACATTATTTCAATAATATTGCAAAGTAGCTCTATCAAAAATATTGCGAAGTAACTATCCGCCGTGCATGGCGGTAGCCTTCATGTTCTATGTCTTTCGTCTTTTATGATTTTTTTTATTTAATAAATCTTCATGTAAAGAATATGGTGTAATTGTGAACGATCACTAGACCGAAGACAGCCGATCCGAAATATTACACATAGAGCCCTACTACGATTGGTGCAAAGGACCTTCAAGCGATCACAGGACAACTTACAAAATATCTTGTATAAATGAGGGTCTTCCCTCTGTAGAGGGTAGTGAGTTGGAAGGAGAAGGCACTGTTTAGATTTGAATACTGATATGAGATATTGATTTAGAATTATATTTGTATATAGATTTTAGTTCCAGATTAAGATTAAAAGTGTGATTTATGATTACCTAATAATATTTTGGTTTGGGTACTCATTACAATGTAGAGAAATGTAAAAGTGAGAAGTTCTGTACATTATTTAACAAACATGAAAAGACAGCACTTAGTATGAAAAGACAGCGATCACGGCGCACGCTACACACTCCCCTGCCAGTGATGAAATCACGATTCATCGGTGTGGGGATTAGTTCTGGAATCCCTTGTGGAAGAGTTGGTTGGTTGATTGGTTGGTGGGTTGGTTGATTGATTGGTTGATTGGTTTTGAGGGCAAGTATGTCATCAGCCCTTGGTATTGAAGCTTCTGAGACTTGGGCCACGAGTGGGCGAGTGCTTCTGCGATGTTGTCCTTAGGCATGGTTGAAGCTGCTACACTGCTTGGTAGGGGCCAGGAATTGCTGAAGATTGGTTTTCACTGCTTGGCTAGGGCTGGGAGCTGCTGAAGGCTGGAGGTTGGCTGGTTGCTGGGTCTGTTGTATCACGTCGGGGTCACCACTTTGTAGAGGGTAGTGAGTTGGAAGGAGAAGGCACTGTTTAGATTTGAATACTGATATGAGATATTGATTTAGAATTATATTTGTATATAGATAGATTTTAGTTCCAGATTAAGATTAAAAGTGTGATTTATGATTACCTAATAATATTTTGGTTTGGGTACTCATTACAATGTAGAGAAATGTAAAAGTGAGAAGTTCTGTACATTATTTAACAAACATGAAAAGACAGCACTTAGTATGAAAAGACAGCGATCACGGCGCACGCTACACCTCATTCCCATATGTGATGCTATTTTTAGACTCGTTGTCATGCTATTTTATAATTTGGCCCTTACAGCGGTAAGAGGTGAAATCTTCATCGTACCCAATGGCGGGTCCTCACTAAGCGAACATTGTTAGCTAACAATGTTTGCGAACAATGTTATTTCAAACAAGTCGTAAAAACTTTTTCTAATGCCGGGTCTACACTGCGATCATTGTTGGCTAACAATGTTCGCTTAGTGTGGACCCGGCATAACAATGAACTAGTGAAATTTTCAAATTTAACTATTGAGGCTCTTGCTCTTATAGTCGCAGAATCGGTAGGAATGTTTCTAGTGTTGTCTATAGTGTTACCTGTTGGCTCAGCTTCATTGCTCAAATTATGGAGGAGATGAAGTGGACTTTTGGGTAGCTTCGGGGGTTCAAGACTTTCATTGGTCATCTCGGACTCACACCTTAGGTTATTGGGAGTCTGAAAGAAACAAGATATGGCATTATTCTTCAATCTTTAGAGTAGGTATTTATTAAGGATACTTAAAAAGTAGTTAGGAGCGCACTTCGCACTTGAAGTTTTTTCAATGTAGATTTCAATTCGGTTTTTTTAACTTCCTTTTTTATCCTATTTCATTCATGCCAAGTGCTAAGAAAAATTACGTCTTTAAATCCTAAATTAGAATACATCATACAATGATTCGTTTCAGAAAAATTTGCCTAATACATTAACTTATTGATTATACCTACTGAGCTATTCCTCAGACTCAGAATAGATGAAATGATGCACTTTCAAATTAATGAGAATACTAGGTATTAATATTCAGGGATTGAAGCCGCAAGCTACTGTTCAAAGGCCAGAGCCTTTTACTATGAAAAAAACGCCATGCTATTTATTTTATTCTTCAAATCTACACTTTCTTGTAAAATTCGATATTTGTTACGTTGCAGAACAGTAATTAGCATAACAAGTTACCCATTCGAATTCAGAAAGGGTCCGCAAGCTACTGTTCAAAGGTCAGAGTCTTTTACTATAAAAAAAAACGCCATGCTATTTATTTTATTTTTCAAATCTACACTTTCATGTGAAATTCGCTATTTGTTACGTTGCAGAACAGTAGTTAGCAAAACAAGTGACCCATTATTTTACAGAAAGGGTTGCAATTCTCACCATTCCCCTCAGAGGTGTGCTAGTCAACTCTGGCGCGGGCACTGGACAACCTCTGAAACACGAAATTTGTCAACTCTGTAGCTTTTGAAATTGAAGGTAAAAAGTTGTCAACTATCTAGAAATCTTGTATCTACGACTTTTTTTTGTAAATATCATTATTCAGAATATACCTAAGTTGTAGTTTTATTAACATTTAATACAAGAAATGTACAATATACAAAATGTAATGATGTTTGCAGGTTCGAATTTCGGCTGGAGAGAAAAATTCTAACCGAGTTTTTCCTTTTCCGGAATGCCATGAATGTAAACTTAAAGTGCCCTAAAGTATTGCGAAAGCGGTGCAGGGGCACAACTACCTTCTTTAAAAAATCCAAATTGAACATAAATAAATAAACCTTTATTTGGAACAGAAATATTACATACATCAAAATTAATACATATATCAGAACAACTGGTTCCAATTCAGCTTATTTGCTGAGGTACTTAACACTTTGAGCCCATGAATACCATTTATGACTCTCAGCTGACATTTCACAAAGGACATGAGTACCATATATGACCCTCACCCGAAATTTGACTGTAGACATGACTACTCTATATGTTATTCACGACCTTCCTTTACTTTGAAGACATGAGCACTCTCTATGGTATTCGTGTCTATGTGTTTCTCATAGGGAATAAGTTCTAGTGGTCCTTGGGAACAATGTATGAGTGTTGGGTTCTGAAATTTGTGGTCCCTCGAGCTCACTCGCCGATCCCAGCTCTGGGGCTCAAAGTGTTAAAATTGAACATATTATTTTATAAAAATAATAATAATATTTTACTATCCAAAAAGTAAACTTTCTACCTCAAAATCTGCAAGGTCAAACTGCTTCCTGCGCCGAGGATATGCTGTTGCGCCTCCACGTGAGTCATGGCCTGAGTGCAGGTGCCGTTGATGCTCACGATCATATCCCCCACCTCCATGCCGCTCTCCTCAGCCACACTGGCGCCAGTCACTCGCAGCACAGTGAGGGGCGTCCCAAAGTCTCGTCCGCCCGTGAGTCTGAAGCCCCATGCTTCCGAGTCGAGCTTCCGAAGCTTCAACTCTTCACACATTGCTCCTAGAAAATTGTCATGTCACAGTAATAGTAAATCACCTTTCTTATCAGGCGCGGCTGGTGCTAAGGAGCTGCGGAACTGCAGCACCCCCAGACGAAAAAAAGAGAGGATTTTCTCAAGCCTCGTACACAATAAAAACATCACACATTTCTAGAATAATTTATTAATGCATAATTATTATGATTAGCATGGTAAACAAACTCTTTAGATACTGAAAGAGCGACTCTATAAATCCCATTTTAGTCCGGTATATATGACAGCACCCCCAAAACTTTTTCCCACCAGCCGCGCCTGTTTCTTATGCTGTTCAAATACGACTAAAGAGTTCCATTATTCCAGCAGTAAGCCAAATGGGAGGATAACTTGTCATGTTTCGGTTGCGTTTCGAACCCACGACCTCTGGCTTATTATTTCGACGCTTTGACTATTGAGTGAGCTACCGAGACCGGGAATTTAATGAATTTTTGCACAAAGTTTTGTCTGGCGGCTACGAAAGCTCTTTGTCACAACGACCTTAAATAGATCTTTTGTGACATGCTCTTGTTACTCTAAGAGATCTAAAAAATTTATGCAGCTTAAGATACTTTTAAGACTAATTTCACTAAGATCTTCAGGTGTTAGACTCATCCTTAGGAAGTGTTTCAGTCGAATGTGAGAGGCTGCTCCACATTCACACAGAATGTGCGAATCTGGGTCTATGGAGGCTCAGTACAGGCACACCCATCTTATGTAGATGATAGTTGAGGCTGTAAGAAAGCCAGCATGGGCGTAGCCAGGAATTCGGCTAGGGGGGGGTGGGGGGGCAGCTGATGAGGAAAATCAATAATACCTAGTGAACAATCAATAATACCTAGTGAACAATCAATAATCCTAGTGAACATCAATAATACCTGGAATTTTCTGGAATTTTTAGGTAGTATGCAATTTTTAGTGTTGCATACTACCTGGAATTTTCTAGGCATAGCTGCCCCCCCCAGGCTACGCCCATGAAAGCCAGTATGAATTCTTAGTTTCTCTTTGCTCAGAGCATTTCTTTTGCTCTTTAAAGTATGGTTAATGTGGGAATTTTGGACTAGGGGAGAAAGACAGTTTCATTAAATCCACGCAAATGTATTATTCTACACAGTAAAAATGGTTACACATTTTAATCTAATACTTCATTTCAACAATCTTGTACGATAAGTTAATAACTAATCGTTTCGAGGATATAAGGTTAGGTAATTTAAGATTAGTCTATTCAGGTTAGGGACCGAATGGCTGAAGGGCCACCTCACTAAATACTCAGTTCATAAGGATTTTTAGTTTTACTTTTGTTGAAATGGGGAACTTGCACCTATTTTTGGCTCTATTGAAAGTTATTCGTAATGATTTCCATGGTTTTTTTCCCCCGAGCCCAAAGAACCTTGTTCAATTTTACGTCAAACAGAATATTAAAGGAATTTTATTATGAAGATAAAGGTGCCCGCCGAAGCCCTGAACACGATGAAATCTTTGGTAGAAAGAAAAGCACCTAAAAACACGTAGTACTAATAATATTTTACAACCATAATGAAATTAACCATTCAAGAAAAACTTTATAGATGTAAAAATAAATTCAAACATATTTCAATAGATAAAAAATTGGATCACACTACGATTTTGCAGGATTTAAAAAGTTTTTACTAGTTTACAACAACAGAAAAAGAATGACGATATCCCCAAAATAACACTTCGTGTAATGGAATTCGTCAAGTAGTGGGATGACCAATAAGTATCTATTCCTATCAAAAATCGTCAATATTCCCTGTAGGTACTCATAAATTTGTTTCCAAAATAATTTTACTGTGTTATTTGAAAAATCCTCCTGTAACATTAAAGTGCAACTACTGAAGCATTGAACTAATGATGTTGCATTTAAAAAAAACTTCATACCTCACGGTGCTGGAAAAGAATACGATATCTACAAGTTTTCCATTTACTTTTACTGTCACAGTTTAATGAACGATGGAGCAATTTCTTTGTCACCAGGATTGAGTGGTTCAGACTATAAACGGTTAAAGATTTCTAAAATATTATACATAATTATAAATCACCCTTATTCGAAAGTTTTTTTAATTGTAATTAAAGTTATCATGCATATAATTTTGAGCATATTTCGAGGGGATAAGGAAAGTCGTCCGATGTATAGTAGTATCAAATTAATAAACCTATAAGTAACTATTAGTTGCCGTAAAGGTATTTCCTCCTTGTCTGGCGCACCATTTATTTTCAACTAACGTTTTCCAGCTTCTGAAGTATTACAGAGATACTCATACAGTATCATCAGTCAGTAGATTTCGCAGCTATAGTTATAGATTATTTGATTTATCTTTTTACTGCAAAAGTAATGTTTGTATCTTTTGAACATAAAGTAGGTATCACCAAGTTTACACTAAGAAAAAGGATGGTATGTTACTTTGAAAAATACACAACGTCGATGAATTTTCACACCAAGATATTTAACTGTACCAAAATGTAGTCATATTAGAGACATATAACCAAACACGATCAATAATTTGATGTCAATATATTAATATTCATGATTTTTAATTTTTATTAATTCTCATGAATACCAAAAAAAATTTAAATATCGATTTTAATACCCCGTATACAATAAATATAAATGACAAATTTTCCAAAATATTGTCAGTATATTGATTGTAAATTAGGGGAAATGTACAAAAAAAGGAAAAATTAGATGAACTTACGATTCTAGAGTAAACCAATATTCAAACTCGGCAAATTATACGGTGCCATTTTAAGGTCACGAAATTTATTATGTGTATAAATGCAATGAAATTGTACGTCGGGCGTTAATGAGTGAGGATAGAATTAGAAAAGAAACTAGTGAGATACAGTGTCAATCGCTTTACATCATACATCACGCAGTAATTCAAACAATATTAATCCGACAATGATGTCGATTAAAAATAAGTGAGGTGTTCTAAATATACAAGGTGTGACCAAGGAAAGTTGACTGAGGAAAATGTGCTAATAATTACAGGGTGGTTGCAAGGATAACGATTATACTAATAAGCGTGTTATAAATACAAATCCATGGCGTAATGGTTGTGACTACTGCCCGTAGTCCAGAGATCCCGAGTTCGATCCCCGGTTGGAGCAGACTTTTCAAAGAAAATTCTGTTCCCTCCAAACACGTGAGGCTGGCATTTCCGGCCCTACCCAGGCTGGGTGAGGTTAATGTGGGTAGCTGGTACGATTCCCAGCGAATGGAGGGTAAAACCCCCGTCCTGTCTACCTCAAGTTAGGACGTTAAAACCTAATAGAATCAATGGACATGAAAGGAGCCTAGACATTGGATCTGGGCGTCCATATAATCCTCTCACCACCGTGATTTAGGTATCTGTCCCTATCTCACGGACACGGAATTATTATTAATACAAATCAAACTTAATGAAAGGCTTCTTCGCGTAGCACAGATCAGTATATTTTAAACATGTGCTTATTTACATTATTAGGCTGAATACACTCAGTGCTATCAGCCTGGTGAGGACATTGCGTAGTTGCGTCCTGACCTATGGACCGTACTAACTGTAGCTACTGTCATAAAATCTCCAAAATAAATGTCGAAGAAAATAAGAAAAATCAAAAGACGTCTGTTCAAAACTCAGATAATTCTAAATCAACATATTATTAACCTGTAGTGATTATATTTGAAATAATCATAGTCGTAATAATAATATCGCCTTATTTATACTGCCCGATTTGAATTATTAAGTCCATTATTCAAGCAGTAAGCCCAAGACGTATTATTATATTGTAAAAATCCCAAATGGGAGGATAACTTGTCATGTCCCGGCTAGGTTTCGAACCCGCTACCTCTGGAATCTCTGGATTCACAGATTGTAGCCTTTACCACTGAGCTACTGTAACGGAAAACATGACCATAATGATCGATAGTTGTAATTTAATAAAAATAATACATGAAAAATAATATTTTTTAAAAAATCTCAAATCCTTGTCATTCTCTTTAAAACATTTGGTCTGTGTTAATGGAGCAGAAATGCCCAAATAGGTACATTGCGCTTTTTGACATTTCTACAGTGTGACTTTATACGAAAACAACAACAAAAAATGCGCGAAAATTTTGACAGTGGGACTGACACCTCAAACGATTTAACTGGCGCCCTTCTAGATAAATGAAAAATTAATTATCAAGAAACGTCATGGAAATTCTCAGTTAAAACTATGCAAGGATCTTGTAATATTTCAGGGCTGATATCACGGTAATTGGATATTAAAGTATTTTTTCGTATTGTTTGAAGCTTGTTTCTCTTTACAACTACGCATAATAATTTGAGACCTATTTTATCTGCTGCTTTTTATAAGTAAGACCTGACCGTTCACACACACGCATACACACCAACATAAACAAACTAAATAATTATAATATAAAATGTAACTTTATAGAGACCTAAAGAGGGCCATGGGTTATCACAAGAGCCCGGATAGTATGCAAAAGATTATTAATGGCATAATCTTTAGCACATTTTGACGATTTTTGGCGTTTTAGCATATTTTACACATATTCGGATTACCTAAAAAGGATTATTTCGAGAATTTTTTATGAAATATTGTTGAAATAATACATTTTGACAAATATCATCAAAAATAAATCACATTTACAACAGCTAGAGACGAGGGGACTACGTACGTCTCTCAGTGGATCGAAATTGTAGTTTCCTTAAAAATGTTCAACTGAATTTTACCACCCAACTTTCCATAGAAAATTAAGAAGGACACTTGAGAGAGACAGCTTCAATGTGCGTTGAATACCAGTTATCGTTCTGTCACTGAAGTTAAGCAACGTCCAGCAAGGTTAGAACTTGAATGGGTGGCCATTCAAATTCAAACTCTCGTGATTAATTTGACGATGACGACGGGTAAAACTCCCGTCGTCATCGTCATATATTATGACCATGCATGTTAAAGCGACCCTCAAAAAAAAAAAAAAAACTCAAGGCTGTTCTTAGGAAAAATCCAGTGTTAAAAGTTATAGTTCAAGTGCATCAATCGGACAAGAGTTACCTGAAAATATTCCCCATAATCCTGCTCCTATTTAAAAATTATGTCCCAATGACCTTGGTCGATGTGAAACGGGCTTTTTCAAAAAACCAAAAATGATTCAGTTTGACCGACGTCATGGGATTGTCATGGATTATTTTAGCATATTTTGCCATTTTTTTGGATCACTAGCATATTTTGGCTTTATCTTAGCATATAATCTTTAGCATATTTAGACGACTTTGGACAGATGATAATCCGGGCTCTAGTCATCACTCATATCAGTTTTAAAACTAAAAGTGATATCGTTGTATAGCGGATTTGAGAATGAGCCAGAAAATAAAATTGATTGGTATTTGGCAGGGGTGCTCCCCTGTCTAAATTTATGCAATACCTCTGCGATGCATAAATGTATGTATCAATCAACGATAAGATGTCATGATCTCATAAGAGAGACATCGAGTGTATTTTTCGCTCTAGTAAAATGTAGAAGAGCATTTAAAATGCATATATAGTATGTGAAATTAATACAGTGTTTGTACTCGGCACTAGCCGCGTTGAGTATGGGACCTTTTGAACGAGAAACATTAGCCTTGGCATAGTCAATCTGTAGAATTACCTCCATGTTTTGAACGACGAATGTATTTCATTCGACACCAGCAAACCTAAATTTTTTCCAGACTTCCTTATCCGAAAAACATAGTCAACTATCAAATCAAAGATGGATATAAGATATTTTTGTAAGATAAAATGTTCAAGTCCTTTTAAAATAGTAATTTCATATATAAAAAAAATTACCATGAAGATAAAAAACACCTAACACAAGAAGTACAACATTGTGACCTAATTTCAAATTGACGCTGTCTGGTCCCTGTTTGAGGTAGATTAAAAAAAAAAAAAATCGAAATAGGTACGCGTGCAAATTTTACATCAATTTAATTTTTCAAAGGAAAAATCATCAACACTTACCAATGAGTGATACGAATTTTTCTACCAAGAAAAACCAATCAGGGTTTTTCATTTTTACCAGACTTATCAATCCGCCAAACATTGTACAGTCTACAGTGTATTCACAGTTACATGATTTCGAGACAATAATATGTGCACGTGAGTTTTCTTGAAGGACCAATTTACAACCTGTGCGTATTTTGGTATAGGTAAATGAGACCTGCATATGATTTCAATTGACCTGATACCAATCTTGAAAACTAGAAAGGAAGACAATTGAATGCTGTCATTTAACCCAATATCACTTCTATGTCTTTCTTGTTACTAAACTCATTGAAACACTGATCCTACTATGTATCTCAAATAAAAGAGTTGATACGAAACAATGTAACGTTAATCATTTTGTAAAATGACATAGCTCCACTACAGACCTAAATAAGTACACTATCCGATCAGCCAAGATTTCAGTTAGATGAGACCCTCTAGCAGAACAATACTAGTAGCCCCTTACTTATCCAGAGTATTTGACTAGAAAACTTATTTTACTAAGATCAGGACAGTAGAATCTCGTGCAGATCCCATTTAGATCCTGATATGATTGCCAAGTCAAACCCACAAATATAACAGCAAATGACCTATGTGTAAACCCAGTCGAGACAGCTATTTTTCTGAAACTTAACCTTTTGCACTCCACTGAAATATTTTTGAGGTTGCTCCTGAAATTTCAAGATTGGATTTTTTCATAATAATTTTTTCGACATTAGTATGTCCTCAATACTCAAAACGATTATTCTGTAGTATCGATAAGAGATTAGTCTCGTTGAATTTAAACGGCAGTCTAGCAACGTTTCTATGGTTGCACTGCACCGTAAAAGGTTAAGATGGTCAGGGAGTTTTTAGACCTGACTCCATTGCTAAAAAAAAAGCGTTTTAGAACATTCATCAACGCTATTGACGAGTTTTTGGTGGAATTTTCATAACTGGAGAGGTGTGATAAAAGAAGAAGTAAGACTCGAATGCTAGTAAGAAAAAAATAATCACTTCTTATAATGTCTTTTTTCTTGTTGTGAAAAATCATAAAAATGTTATTAAAAAAACGAATGTAATATTACATAACATTAAAAAGAATGTTGGTAAATCCTTAAAAAATAAAATTAAAAGCTTTAAGTAAAAAGTAACGTGGGTACAATAAAGAGTTCGAATAGGTACTTAAACTTAATATTGCAATAAGAACTTAAACTTAATATTGCAATAAGAACTTAAACTTAGGGCGGAATTATATATCACAAGTCACTGCTAAGCGTCGTCTTCCCTATCTTACACAGTACGCAATCCGTGACTTAGCGTCACAGAGGTATTACAAAAACGTCTATTAATTCCGCCCTTAATATTGCAATAAGAACTTAAACTTAATATTGCAATAAGAACTTAAACTTAACATTGCAATAAGAACTTAAACTTAATATTGCAATAAGCATTCAATATTTATAAAAGTAAAAAAGGTTTCAAACTTCGTGGGTAACTACGTAAATTTATTGCAGGTACAACGAATTTAAAATGTAACAAAGGGAATTGACATGGATAAAAATCCACATAGTAAGTTTACTAAATTGACATGTAAAAAGGTATCAAAAATTGTAAGAACAATAAAATTTAAAGGAAAAGGCCTGATTCGTAGGACCATGAAAATATTCACTAGAGTAAAATTATAAATAAACAAAATAAAAAGAAAAAAGTATGAAAATACTTGTAACTTGAAAGTCCAAGAACTCGTAGTACAAACTTTAAATGTAAAATAAAATAAATAACAATAAAACAGTAAATCAATGTTGCCTTTGAGATCAAATATCTAAAAACGAGGGGCACGGGCAGTGTGCTAGGAAGTCATAAAGAAAATTTTCAATCGTTCTAGTAAAATTGAAAAGAAATAATTTCATGAAAATCAGACTTGGGTTGTGGAATTAAAAAAAAATCATTCTTTATAAACATAATAAAAAGTAAAATAAATTAAAACATTACAAAAGTAAATCAATGTTTCCTTAGAGATCAAATAGACTAGGGCATAAGCGCTAAGCCAAGTTCTGGCTTAGGGCATGCTTTTTTTGTGTTAAATTAAGGTAAAAGAATTATTCAAGGAAGAATTTTTTTAAAGTTCCTGTTCAGGTTTGGGTTTTATACGTAAATCAAATGGTTTACTATGTTCTGTATGTGGTTCTTAGTTTTTGGTAAAATACTACAAGTCTTCTTTATTTTTTCTATGATTCAACCTATAGAAGACAGTTAATTAAAAAAAGAAAAAAATCTACAAAAAATATATATAATATGTATATTGTATATGAGCTAAGTTCCTTTTCAAAAATAGTGTAATTTCATTTATGATACTGTTCCAGTTTTTTTGATTGGCAAATTAAAAAAAAAAACTGACTGACTTATTAAAAATTATAGGTAATTCGAAAAAAGAGTAGTTGTGGTCTGCTGCACTGAATTTGGTCTTTTCTTTTAGATCTTTTTAAAATTAAAACTTAGCCCATGAGCTACAAATGTAAAGGATAAGAAATAATTGAAATGGGTATTGCTGTAAAATTTTGTATCTCACAAATGCCTACAATAAATCTCGTTTCATCTCTTTCAAATTCAGGTTGTTAGTGTTCAACAGAGGTTAATTGAGAGTGTGCACGTTGAATTTGAGAAATCAATGGTAGTAGAGTCTGCCTTGGAGTAATACGTGATTCGGAGATTCGTCGGACCATTGTATTGTCCCAAGTTATTAAAGTACTACGCAGGGATTCGTTACTTTTTTTCAAGTTCTAAAATCAAAAGAAATTTTAACAAATTTACAAACAATCTCGAATTTCAGATTTAAAAAGGTAGGGATCACAGAAGTCAAGCATTTCTAGGATTGAAATCTTGAGAAACATTACACCATGTTAAAAGAAATTAGGCAATAATAAAAGTCACTTTTTTGTTTTTTCTCCAATTTTGATAATTTACCTTTAAATCTCATAGATAATCCTTAGGGAGAACACTCATCTTCTTCTTTCACATTTCCTTTTCTCAAACCTACTTGGGGTCGGCATTGTTGAACCTCGTGGTTGAGGTTGGTTGGTTTTTACGGCTGGATGCACTGCCGAACGCTAATGATTCTATTTGCCTTAACGTCCAGATTAGGACGGGGGTTTTACCCTTCATCTGCTGGGAATCGTACCAGCTACCCACATTAACCTCACTAAACCTGGGTAGGACCGGAAAAGCTAGCCTCACATGTTGGAAGGGAACAGAATTTTCTATGTGAAAAGTCTCCTCCAAGCGGGAATCGAACTCAGGATCTCTGAACTACGGGCAGTAGTCGGGCAGGAGAACACTCATACCAATAATTATTTTAAAAATCAAATAATTTAGGTATTTACCTGAGAAGTAATGCCAAACAAGATGTCGGATTGCTTGTAATACTGGCTTTTGTGAGTGACTGTTATAACCATTAAGTTAGGAACTGAAGCGAAGTATTGAGCAGCCTTTTCAATATTGTGATTATCCATAGCAGCATCCATTTCATCTAGCAAAATGAATGGAGATGGTTTGAACCTGGAGAAGAAGACGACAAAAATGTAGAGATAGAGTTGTTGAGATTACTCATTAACAATTGAAATACTGCAAGGGATTCCATCATTTTTCGAACTGCATGAAAAAACTGGGATTTGGCTATAACTTATGAACTAAGATTTAACTAAGTAAGTTTCACGACAGATTAAATAATAATACCCTTGAAATGTGTACATTCATTCCATGAACACCTTGTACGATGGACTACTTCCAAGTAACACCGACCTCAACTTGATCGATAAGGCGTCCCACTTGTAACCTGGAGGTCGGGGTTTAGTAAAGGAGCAAAGATTTAGTAAAGGAAGTTTGAGTAGTTGTAACATCACGAAAATTATTAACACTAATATGATAACTTTTTTTTTAATTCCGATTTAACGATTTTTTTCTAACCCAATAGGTACCTTTTCTGACACAAGGAAATAATTGCTATTGAGTACAGAAAAACACCAACTCACTTCCAAATAGCGATAATCAGTGCTAATGCAGCCATAGTTCGTTCCCCTCCGGACAGGTTTTTGTGGTCAACATATGATCGACCCTCAGGCGTAACGCTGTAGGAAATACCTGACGCAAAAGGGTCTAATGGATCATTGACCGCAAAGTATATATGGCCTTGTGACTTTGTTAGGTCCTAAAAAGAAACACAAAATACATTATAAATAAATTAATTGTAATTGTATTTTGTTTCGAAACTGACGTTTTGAAACTTTTCCGTACTTTTAAAATCCCAATATTTTTTTCTCTATAATTTCGCTACTAGTCGCTGCTCACATTAAAGCAGCTACTTGATCATCACGAGGTATGAGTGGAACCCAAACATCCACTGTTTGATCCTGACCCGCTGGGAATCGAACCCATGTCATCATGCGTACAATGTCTAGCGCGCTATCTCACTAGGCAAAGGTGACTACAGTTTTTATTAATAAATAAATAATTAAATAATAATAATAATTCTCTGATAGTCTAAATTCTAAAATAATGCAATACTCAACTTATTGATAAACCAGATTCCATATGCCATTTGTCAGAAGTCATAAGCGGTTTCTCATAAAATATTTTATTTATTGTATCTGGCTGAATTAATAAGTCCTCTTTTGTTGTGCAGTGTAAAATACTTCTAATTATTTTGAAGGTCTCTAAAGGGGTCAAAAAGTGATAGAAAGTCCCATTGAATTTTAGGTAACATGGCAGTTACCTAAGAGTTTGTTCAGCTAACATGGCAGTTAGTCCAGTTGAGTATAGTGACATTAATGTATTTTCTTTGAGAATAAACTAGTAATTAATTGATTTCTTAGTTTTATTCATTAAAAAAAAAAATAACTCTGTTACCTTGTAAATTGTGTCTATATTACTTAACACATGTAGATACATTTCATTAAATTTCTGAATTCTCAAATCTCGGACTCGAGTGAATTCAATGACGACAGCTTTTCTCTGAGTGTACAGATTTCTGATTGATCTCTCTTTAGTTTTAATTTGAAGCTTCAGAGACCTCAGTTCTTCTTCTTCCTGTAATAAAATGGAAAAAATACAATTCACAAAGTGGTAGTGTTTAAAAAATAATACTCAGATCCCTAAAATGTGATAAACACATCAGTTTATTTATACTTCAATATTCCGCTCGCTATCAACATTTTATGATAGCTTGTATCAGTACTATCTACGCTATTTGTCCGTACTTCACAACGAGACCAGACTGAACTAACATACACAACACACGATCACACTCAGTACTGAAAATGCTGAAGTCATACAATATGGAGAGAAATATAATGTCGGGACACTGGCTACTATGCTATAGATTCAAAGCTGTTCGCCGTTCAGGTAGAGATGGCTTTTTTTATTAGTATTTTTTTCAAACAATGAAGTGCTGGTTATGGGTGGGTCGATTCTCATGAAAATTTCGATATATCTTGTCGTTTAGGCTGTGTTATTGGTTATTGTTGTTGTTGTAGCCAGCTTGGCTACAGCTAGAAGAATATTATGGTCTCAATCGAACTTTAGTTGAAAAGTTAGCTCGTTCTGAAGCACATACTTATATGTGCGATGAACCATCATGAGAACTTGGGCTTTTTCTTTATAAGACATTAAACCCTTAGGGAACTGCAAGCTAGCCTTACTTCTTAGGGTTGGCTAGTCTGGTCTCTGTTTATAGTCCTCTAGGGAGACACTGGTCTTCTCCCTGTTTAACGTCCCCCAGACGTTATATTTTGTAACAGACAATCCTCAAGTCAGATACTTAGTCAGACACTGATTTGATTTTTTTATAGAGATGTGATCATGATCACTCATAGGCTGCCATTTTGTTTTAACCATTGTTCCTACGGGATACCCGTTGACCTCAAATTGGAGGATAAGGCCAGTTATTTTCTTAAAATCTGCATAGTTAAATTTCAAATTCATGAGTTTTTTGGGATTTAATCATAAAGCTAACTGATCATAGCTTGAGCACGATTAGTAAGTAGTTACTTACATCTCCTCTAGTTGGCCGATGTTCATTTTTTCTTGTCTCCTTCAACTGAAAATCTGCTTTCAGATTTTCCTCCGTTGATTTCACATCATTTAAATCTAAGTTGATCAAGTCTTCTCTTTTTCTTAGAAGAGAGTAGTCAACTATGATTCTGGAAAAAAGAAATATTAAGATTAAGGAATTTATCAAAAATACCAATACATTATAGCTTGTTACTCTAATTTTGTGGCCCAGTGTATTGTATATTGATATACCAAAAGGAATTACGAAGCTTTCTGTATTAGTATTACTCGGAATTACTTCACGCGATTTATTGATTATGTATGTGCTTTTTTGTGTTATTATGTCACAACGTGTGGGTAGCTCAGCACAACGAATCTCCAAGTTTATAAATTTCCTAAGATACATTTATATAAATTCCTACTCATAATGCCGCTACTAGTCGCTATATATTACCATTAGCTACCCATTTTTCCCCGAATGCACTCCGTTTGAATTTTTTTTTTTATGAAGACAAAAAAAGTCTCATTTTAAAAACAGGTGACTTCCTGAGCCCGAAATTCTCCGCGAACCAAATTTAGTTACTAAAAAATAACAAGAACATTAAACTCCACAGTAATATTGATATGTATGTATATGGTCTCATTGTGTTATTATATCACAACCCTGGAGGTTAGCTCAGCATTTCATCATGAAACTCCAAATTTCATCATTTTCCAATATCCATATTCTTTCTCGTACCGCCGCCACTTGTCGCTATTCATAAAACAGCTACACATTTCTTTGAACGAGGCACGACCTACAAGTAAAGAGAAGGGAAAATGTCCAAGCTATTGGGGATCGAACCTAAGAGGCTACTCCACTAGGCACGGTGACTATACTACACAGTACACACAGTGGAACACAATTAAAATACTTACTTCAAAAACTCTTCGTTGATTCGTGCCAAACTATCTGGATCATTATCTACAGGGCTCTGTATTAAATTGGAAGCTGTATCAATCTGAGCCCAACCACCGGAGATGAATTGTAATGTTGCCCCACTGTTCTTAGCCTCTTGTAGAATTTGATGACGCGAGGTCAGTACCTGTTGTAGTATAACCAGGTGCTCTCCTCTTACCACAATCAGCTTATTCAGCTCAGCTTCAAGCTTTGACAAACTTGAGTAAGCCTGAAAAAACAATATTATGCAATGATATTTTAACCATGATATCCCAAAAGAATACATGTTAAATTCTAATCAAAATTTGAAAGAATTGAAAATTTCAAACATGAATTTTGAATACTAACATAAAACAAAGTCGTGATATGATCATGCAGTTGAAAGCAACTTAAACCTAAAAGTAAATAAAAATAATATGCAAATCGACCACTTCTACACACTCTACTAGAGCATCAACGCTAGATACTTGAAACGTATTAAACAGTAAATACCTCTACCTTTGATCGATAATTTGTATGCTTTGAAGGTGAGCAATTTGAGCTACTACATTTAGGAATTCTTACATTTTGGATATGACTTAAACTACTACATACAAATAATTAGTTTTAATTAGTTAAGTACCAATTTGTTTTTATTTGCCTATTTATGCACTGTCTTATTATGTTTTCGAAATTTTATTAACTTTTCTTTATACGATGTAACGTTTTGGCTATTTGGATAGTTGCACTTCTCCTTAATCAGAATAATCTCATTTCAGGGTTACATAGATTCTTGGTCACCACTATCACTTCGAAGATAGCTTCAGCCAAAAAAGGAAGATCGACATTCCCCATGGCATTACCAATCTAATGTAATGAGATTTAGCCAAGTTCAGTTAGTAATATGTAGTATAAATAGTCTTGTGCTTTCTTTGTTTCAGAGTAATTTAGGCTAAGGACAGACCAGAGAAGGTTAATGGAGCGCCCTCTAACCCTTGTAACAAAGAAGATTTTCCAAAGGAAGTGTGACCACAGCTGAACAATCAGAGTCGACCTCGAGTTTGGTGTTCACTTACATTTTTAACGTCATCTTCAACAATCTTGAGCTGGGCTTCTTTCTCGTTTCTGGCAAATACCTGAGCCTCTAGAGTTGCTTCTATTGAGGCCATGTCTTTCTCATGAGATAGGAACTCTTCCTTCTTCAATTCCAGTGCCAGAATAGTCTCGTCGAATTCCTTTTTCCTTTGCAGAAGCTTAGCTGAAAAAGATATAATAAAAAAAAAAACAAATAAGTGTGTGTTCTTTGTGTTATTACATCACAAATTTAGTGCGTGGCACAAAATGTTTGGAAGAGGTTGTGAAGGTTTTAGAGAAATACTTAAATGGAGACGCCATATCGTATATCTCATTGGTAATAAATCTGTCCCCATAACAGACTGTACAATATGGCTACCGTTAGTCTTTAAAGCATGTATGAAGAAAAATTAATTTGTGTTTGTTGTGATTTCCTCTGTGTTAAAACTGAACAAAATGGCCCGATTTTACGAGACAGGGTCGAGGCATTACGAGTTCTCCATTTACTCCATATATTAAACCAATACCTATAAAGGTCTTGGTTTTGTTTACAGTTTGATACGCAGTTTCAAAATCGATTTTCGAAAGGAGCCATCGTCCGCCTCTGAGGTACGATATGTTATTCGGTTTGTGACCTCTTCCGATTCAACATTTTCCGATATAATTGAGAAAAAAAAAGATAATTACACATCGGATTACCTATTTGGCATGCAAATACTAGTATTTTTTAGAAACTTACTTTGCATGTCTCTAGATATTTCATACATCAACTCAGCCTCCACTTTGATAATATTGTTCTGAATTGATTGCAGTTCATCTTGTCTCTTCAAATACTGGCTGAAAATTTAAAGTAAAAATAAATAATAAAAAAAAGTCTGTCAATATGTTATTTACATTACCACTGAGCTCATATAAGTAACAAAATAAAAGTGAGAAGTTTTAAGATGTGCTCAGGTATCAGAACACACCTGGACAGCTGTTTCGAGTTTATTCACGGGAGTTCCAAAAATTCATTCTATCAACTTCCGGTAATAAACCATTTTAATTTGTTAAGTAGTGAGTGACCTTAGTCTAGCCCTAGCATGATTGGCTTGCACTCCAGGTGACCCAGGTTTCGAATAACGGCAGGTTAATTTTTTCGAATCAGTGCTATGGAGTCACTTTGCAACCTACCTGAAATGCATCTGCTCGAAAATTTCAATACTGTCTACGCCAACACTTGCACAGAACTCGGCGAAAATCTCCTTTTCAACTTTACCAATCTCTTGTTTAACTGCCTCTATTTCTTTGTAATAGAAGTGATGGCTCGTTCAATGGCCTGTGTCTGGTTTTTCGACTCCAGGTCTGAACCAGTAAACTTTTGTAAGTCATTTTTGAAGTTTCTAGTTTACTTTGCTGTTGAAGATAAAAAAACAAAAATATTGGTTATATATTTAGGAGATAGTGGAATAACTAGAAGCGTATTTGCTTCAATACTGAATACTGGAGAGCTGTTGCAACGTTTGTCTGAAAAATCCTAGTTCCTTTTTTTGCAGATAAAACTGAAACTGATTCTAAATTACTAGTAATTGAAGGATCTTTTCAAAGATTTATCGCAAGAGGGGGGTTCGTATTAAAAAAAAGAACTTGCCCCCCCCCCCTGACCCCGACATGGAGGCCCGCCTCTCACCCTGTATAAAAAATATCACCTAGAGTAAAGTTCAAAGTAATTGAAAAATTACGATTTTTTAAAAATTAAGCTAGGTTGTTCTGATTGGATTGAACAACTTAGGTAACTCAACTCACCTCCAATGCTAGTTCTCTCTTGCAGAGTTCATTTCGTTTTAAGAGCCCCTGTATCTCGATGGCTATAAATGGAACATCTTTCCATGATTTAGATGACTTCTTACTAAGCTCAATCAGTCGTTCCACTATGTCAGCTCGTTGAGACTCCAAGGCTTCTACGCGAGACGAGTTGTAAACACGAGCCAGATGATTTACCCCACCACCATGTATCAGACCACTACGCGCATAGAATGTCCCATCCAGTGATACAGCCTGAGACAACAGATAAAAATCAATGAGCCAAAAAACAGAAGAGGTGTAAAAAAATGTCAGTAGAAAATAACATTAGATAGTATATTCAAAATGAGTTTTGAAAAACAAACAGGCAAGAAAATAAAAATTAAAACACTCAAAGTTTTCTCCTCTTAATTTTCTCAAAACAATTTATGTAATATTTTCAAATGGTATGTACTCGCATGTGTGTGTAATATGTGTTTGTACACAAAATATTTCAAGAACTATAACAAGATAGCATATACAAAGGTATTTTTCCTAAGCTAAAGCTTCTAAGAAATTTTGGTTACACTCTCTTTCAACTACTAGGGTCATATCAGGATTAAGGTACCCTCCACACGTTCTAAACTTACCAACCACCTACCCACACCTATCTCAGCCTGGGTTAGGCCGGAAATAGCCAGTATCACGAGGGTTCGAATTTAAAAATGGTCACCATTCAAGTAAAACCTCGATGGACGTTTCGTCACTTAGCGAGGTCCCGATCGATATCAAATTATTCTTCTGCCTTTTGAAATGTCCCAAGAAAAAACAAAATTTTCAGCACTCTAGCTCAAATATTATTTTTAATGAAAATCATAATGATGGTAATAAAATTATTACTTACGTTCTTGTATTCTCCGTTCTATAAGCTACAAAACTGGCATCTTCTTTAGTCTCACAGATAAGTGTATTATTGGTGATCCACACAATAGCCGATTCAATATTTGACTCATATAGCAAAACATCATCATCATCCTTATGTTCTTATTGTATTTTAGAGCTAGATATCTGAAATAGTAATATTTAAAGACCATTATAAAAATGGTTTATTACTTCCTAAAAAGTACTTATAAAGGAACACGCAAAAGACAAAAACATGTGTTATAATTAACATTATTATTTCTAAACTGTTGCTGTTTACATCATTTCAACTATTAAAATAGTACTCACAAGAATTAAAGGATTACACCTAACAAGAAAAAAAAAAAAAAAAAAAATTCAAGCCTTACTTGAATTTTAACACGGGTTAGTTAGCGTGAAGGCTGGTTAATCAATAACTAGAAGATTCTGCAGGGTATTCATGGAATAAATGCATATATTTTAAGGGTGGGTCCAGAAACTCAAGTACTATATCTCTAATACAAGAGCCCAAATTTAGGTGGGACATTAAAAAAAATAATGTAATTTCTTACCTCAAAGAATGTTGCGGTTTCCTGATCTTTGCCAAATTCAAGGGTAAAAATGTTGCTGTCCTAACTGTTTCTCTTTCAGAAACCTTAAACACTTTACTCCAGTCTGATCATCATTTACCACTATCTTGTTGGCGTGAGGCTCTAAAATACGCGCGCAAGCGATGTTGTACTTCTCATGACTCACTCTGACGAGATTTTCAACACGGCCAATCTGAAAAAAAATTAAGAAGTTATGTTTAAAGTCATGCAATTTATTGATTTTCAGTTCTGTGACTGACCAATGGCTGGAACGTGTGTGTGAATGTATGTGTGTCACACAGACACTAAAAGAGAAAGTGTGTTCCAGCATAATTTAGGAGGTGAGTTTCTAGATACAATCAATTATTTCATACGTTATGATTTTTTTTTATAATGCGAGTTATTGAAATTATTTGTCACTCAAAAATTTGATTTCTTATTGGAAAACTTAAAGGTCTAAATATAGAAATTATTATTAATAATTTACTTACCACTTGATTGACACCAAACTCTTTCTGAAGTTCAAGCAGGATACACTTGCGAGTATCTGATTTCTTGTGTTCTAGCTTTGCCTCATTTTGATCACCAATCTGAGCATTGATCTCTTTTAGTTGGTCGGTTAGTTTCGCTATGTCGGTCTTCCAATGAGTCATATCATGTTCTAGTGCTACCAGAGTTTCACGCTTCTCCACTAGTTCTTGCTCACCATTCCTTAAATAATAATGCGAATAAAAGTGAAGGGACATGATGGAGAATAAAAAAATAAAATAGATGAAAATAATGTTTTCTCAACTTGGGACTTGATCCACCGACCTCTAGGTTTCTAGTCCATGTTTTTCCTTGAATACTAACTTTGACTCAACATTTTTAATATTTAAAATTTCAAAGACTTTTTGTTGTTGATAAAACATAAAAGTATGGGGATTTACTCTGGACAAGAGAAACTCGTCATTCCCAAAAGTCCACACTGAAATGAAAAGTTTATGGGTGTTTTTGATTTTATTTAGGTAAGAGATAAAACAAAGATGTGAAAATACAACAAATGGATTTCCAGATCACTTTTTAAAACCTAATGTCTTTGTGCTTCTGACTGTTGTAAAATTATTTTGAATTTAATCAACTTTACCTCAAATTGGCCTGAATATTTGCGATTCTTTTACAACTCTCTGCGATGTTTGCCTCTATTCTCTCTTTATGCTCGGTTCTCATGTTTTCACGATCAATAAATTTGGAACGTTCCTCTTCCTGGTGACTCCTGTCTCTCTGCAGCGATTCCAAATGCATAATAATGTTTCCCGCACGTGAGGTTAGTTGAGCTTTCAGAGAGTGATATGTGGCCAGCTAGGAATTTGGTTAAACAAAAGATATTTTTGGTGAACTTATAACATAGGGAAAATGGAAAATTATAACATGGAAAGAGGTTTTCTTTTATAGATAAAAACTAACTGCGTTGCACCAAGGTCTCCTCCAGCACCCATTATCAGAACTTTTATTATTATAGAGTTGACCCCAGCTAGTTAAAGTTGATTAAAGTTAAATTTATGAACACACTGAGTCACACGACCTTTGCATCCTTTGTCTGGCTGGGGGACGTTAAACAGAGAGAAGACCAGTGTCTCGCTAGAGGACTATAAACAGAGAACAGACTAGCCAACCCTTACAAGCCAGGCTAGCTTGCAGTTTCCTTAGGGTTTAATGGCTTGTACAGAAAAGTCCAAGTCCTCATGATGGTTGATCGCACATAGAAATATGTGGTTCAGGACGAGCCAACTTTGAAATAAAGTTGGCTGGAGACCATCACTCACCCCTCCAGCTGTAGCCAAGCTGGCTACAACAACAACAACAACCTTTGCATCCTTTATGTTTCTTTTATAAAACCAAAATCCACACACTAATTCACTCATACACGGAGTACCTAATTAATTTATCTCTGATGTCAATATTAAGGAGGTAGAAAATGGTCTAGAAGTGCAATAAAAAGGTTCTTTCTGAACTCAAAATGAACGCCAGTCCCAGGGAAAATCAAACGTCTGTTTTTTTTTTTTTTTTTAAATAAAATTCAGCTCGTTTGTAAAAATGTTACCTTGCTAGCATTCATAGAGAGTTTCTCATCAATTGCCTCAAACTCTTTGATTTTCTCTCCGTGAATGTAAGTCAAATCATCCCGAGTCTTCTTTAAGTGCTCCACACTTTTCATTTGATTCACTTTTTCCATTTCAGATTGGCGGAACGTTTTTTCTGTTGCATCTACTTTACGTTTTGCTTGTACCATGGCTTCTTTGCTAGAAATCAGAATACAGCCCTTTTCTTCCACCTCTTTTTTCTGAAATGAAAGCATGAATAGTTTCTATAATAATGACAAAGTAATAATGAAAAAATAATTACAATGGAAAGTAGATTATGCTGAGTTCTGAAACATGAAGCACAGTTTAAGTGTGTATACGTACATGCAATCAATAAGCTGAGAAAACCAGAGCTAGCCTTGTAATTTGAGAGTATTATAAAAATGAAGCCCTTAATTTTTTTTTGAAGTGCTCAGGATTTTTCTGATGATTTTTTTTTTCTTTCTTCTTCTTCTCACATCTTCTTCTGTGCATTAGATTTTTTGACAACACGAATTATGACCGAGACCATATGCATTAACAAGACTTCTCATTCCGCAAAAATCTTTTGTCACAAACTACATCATATATAAATGGTTTAATTTAGATACTTGTGATCCCATTTTTCCACAAGGAATGAAGATAAGAACTTGAAATGTTGCATGCATATTTATTTTCATCGGAATAATTTATAATTTGAACTACATAAATCAAGGCTGTAACAGTGCATTTTATGTGTGATCTCTGATCTAAGCAAGTATGGTCGATATATTTATCATAAGTGGACAGGGGGTATTAACATATGTAAGTCAATAAATTTTCATTACAATTATTAAAGATTACTCGTATATTGAGCTTTTATTTTGAGAAGAAAAAAAAATGTGTATTGAGTGCGAAGCCCTCATCTACTTAGATGAGGGCTTCGCAGTAAAAATAATGAAAATCTAACTCACGAGCTGGTCTATGATAGAATCTATCACCGCTACTTCTCGTTCCTTTTCCCCTTTTAACTTCTTCATTGTCTTGAGATTCTTCTCTTGGTCAAGTAAGCCACAAGTTTTTTCATTGATAGATGTCT
Source organism: Bactericera cockerelli (assembly GCA_024516035.1). Taxonomy (NCBI): domain Eukaryota; kingdom Metazoa; phylum Arthropoda; class Insecta; order Hemiptera; family Triozidae; genus Bactericera; species Bactericera cockerelli. Next base: position 9,904,100 of record CM044967.1, read on the forward strand.
GATAGGAGTCTACTTGATTCGTTGTTACTCTAAATACCCTCTCGTTTGAGAATAGTCGGAAAACGAAGTAGAGGGTCTCTGCATCTTTCTGTAAAAGAAGAAACAATATTACTAATATTATAGAAATCGCACAAAACTCCGAGGAGGACTGGCTAGGCTAATCAAAAATCTCAACATACATTTTTACACTGTATTACACTCACATAACATTTAAAAATGTGTATGTTTTATTTGAATGAGAAACCAGTTTATCGTAAGACAAAATTGTTTATCAAAAGTCTGTTTGGTGAACTAGTTTGGTTTAAGAAAAAATAGTTTATCAGATGGCTCAGGCAACTAGTTTTACTGATTTCAGGTCAAACTAGTTTAGTGAAAAGAAAGAAAAAATTAAGTTAGGTTAGGTTATATTAAGCAGGAAAGAGCTTCTTTGGCAATATAAAATGGGGTTGGGTGGTAGAGATTGCCGCAAGCAATAAACCACGCCCTTTAATAGGATATCATTAATCTTTTCTTTTTTATTATTTATTTATTTTTTCTTAATTTTATACTGTAAATATTGTAACTTTGTCCTTCTAATAAAGTTTTATATAAAAATAAACGTTTATTTGATATTTATAAAACTGATTATAAAACTCACTGCTTCGCATATCATCTTGTCAAACTGAGCACTGGTTGCTGCAGCTAATTGAAAATATTGCTTTTTTTTCTTCAGCCCTTTCAGTGTCAACTGATCTGAAACTTCCCTGGATTTGATTTCATTCAGCTTATCTGCATATTTGTCGTATTCGTCTTTACAGTTTATCGATCTGAAATGAGAAAAAATATAATACAACATTCACACAATTTAACACAACAGATACCTCAAATTCAACTGAGAGATAGCTTAAGTGTTGTTAGGTGACTACTGACTACCAGTTTCAAACTCTAGTCATGCTGGCTAATCCAGTTCCAACCCAGGTGAGGTTAATATAAATAAATATACAGGGTGTAACAGACTAAATGTAAAATCTCTTAAGGGTGGTAGTATAGATCATTTCCAACCATTAATGTTCTATAACACTTTTGATTTAACTCAGTGGTTCTCGAGATATTATTTTTTTGAATTATTTTTACAAGTCCCCTGCCGCTCGACAAAGAATGGCATCTAACTCCGTAAATACAGTAGATGAAGCAATAGATTTAACTTTTTCCATAAGATAACAATATTTCACTATTATTTAGACTAGATTTATTCTTAAAAAGTGCACACGTACTGAAAAAAATCGGCAGCAGCGGAAAATTTATCGCGAACATGAAATCCACCTGAAACTTCAGCCGCCATTTTCTCAAAATACTGCCCTCATAAAGTATTGGTTTCATTTATGTAAAAACTTGCTTGAAGTCTTATCTTTCAGAAAATATGACACACTTGATATAAAACTTTAATTTTTTATTGAAACCAAGATAAATAAAAAAAAAAGTCAGTCAGTACTACTAACTGTACCTACTAGGCTACCATCCTACTTTTACCTAGCGAACTAATTTTTTTCTTCAATTTGACAAATTATGGTTGTCATTTACTTTCCAACGACCCAAAAAGTTAGCCTCAGTCGATTCATTGATAAGGCTGCGGACTCTTAACTTGGAGGTCACTGGTTCGAGTCTCAAGTATGGCAAATATTTAGTAAGACGAGTTTGAGCTATTGTGACACCACGATCGTGATTAATTGACCTTAATATTTTAGTATGTATGTATGGTTTTATTTGTGGTGAAGCACAAGGCCTCTTCACAATTTTTGTGGGTAGCGCAGCATTACTAAGAGCCTCCTTTACTTTTCAAATTATTCTATTACATTAATTTCTTTTTACTCTGGTAATGCCGCCACTGGTCGTTACTCATACAAGTAACTACTCATTTTTCCTCACGAGGTATGAGTGGACCCCGAACATCCAAGTACAGAGCAGAAAAATTCCTGTCCCGCTGGGGATCAAACCCAGGTCACCATGCGTGCAACGCCTAGCACGCTAACTCACTCTGCCACGGTGACTACTAATTGACCTTAATATTTTAGTATTCCATGTGTTTTATTAAATTCGGTACCTACTAACATAATAATTTGTACCTCTATGTACCAACCTATGAATGTTCAGTATTTACCGTACCACCTTTACCTGTGGGTGTTAACTATGTAGGTACATTGTTATGTTTCATTTCATTCAAACCATTTTATCATTGAGACCCTTTCCCTCTTATGAAAAAATGAACAATTACGATTAATATTGATTTCTGAAGCACCACAGCTAAAAGTATCATACATGGATATTGGATAAGTACATACTAATTTGCCACACTTGAGACTCGAACCAGTTACCTCCAAGTTAAGAGTCTACTGAGGCAAACTTTTGGGCCGTTGGAAAATAAATGGCAACCATAATTTGTCAAATTGAAGAAAAAAAATTAGTTCCCTAGGTAAAAGTAGGATGGTAGCCTAGTAGGTACAGTTAGTAGTACTGACTGACTTTCTTTTTTATTTCTCTTGGTTTCAATAAAAAATTAAAGTTTTATATCAAGTGTGTCATATTTTCTGAAAGATAAGACTTCAAGCAAGTTTTTACATAAATGAAACCAATACTTTATGAGGGCAGTATTTTGAGAAAATGGCGGCTGAAGTTTCAGGTGGATTTCATGTTCGCGATAAATTTTCCGCTGCTGCCGATTTTTTTCAGTACGTGTGCACTTTTTAAGAATAAATCTAGTCTAAATAATAGTGAAATATTGTTATCTTATGGAAAAAGTTAAATCTATTGCTTCATCTACTGTATTTACGGAGTTAGATGCCATTCTTTGTCGAGCGGCAGGGGACTTGTAAAAATAATTCAAAAAAATAATATCTCGAGAACCACTGAGTTAAATCAAAAGTGTTATAGAACATTAATGGTTGGAAATGATCTATACTACCACCCCTTAAGAGATTTTACATTTAGTCTGTTACACCCTGTATAAATGTGTGTTCTTTGTGTTATATCACAATTTTAGAGGGTAGTGCAGAATTATAGGACTTTTCCGTATCTTGCCCAGTATCTCATTTTTGACTATAATTCCGCAAATTCAAGTACAGAACAGAAAATATCCTACCCCACTGGTTATTGAACCCAGGTTAGAATGCATGCTATGCCTAGCGCACCAACTAACTGGGCCACGTTGACTACGGGTGAAGTTAATAAAAAAGAGATAAAGAGCTTGTTATTTGTGTTAGTATGTCACAATTTTTAGAGGGTAGCATCAACATTACGAGAACTAATGCTTATGAATCATATAATTATTATCTCCAAACAAACATCATTTTCCAATATCAATCTCGTAATACCGCCACTGGTCATTGTCCACTCTACAAATACCCCAAATTGTCCTCACGAGGCTAGGGTAGGCCCCGACATACAAAGTACAGGTCCGAAAAAATTCTAACCCCGCCGTAATTCGAACCCGGGTCACCTGGAGTGCAAGCCGAGCATGCTACCGCTGGGCCAAGGACTACCTGGTGAGTTCAATATGTTTAATAAGAGTTGCTGGTTTATGAGATTTCTCTATAATGGAGGGTAGAACATAAATCTTGAATGACCCCTGATGTTGAAAAAAGTTGTGAAGTCCACACCAGTTTACATGTATACCCATAAAGCCTCACCCAGGCCTAGGTTTCTCGAGAAAGACTCAAAATATCAAAAAACGCAAAAAAAAAAAAAAAAAAAAAAACCCGTATTCCTTCATTTTTAGGGGGATGGATTTTCAGCAAAAAAAAATGCCTAAACGGCCCCAGTCGGGCTGGGCATGGACCAACTTTAAAATCTTAAATGGAATGGTACGTTGTGTGGCATATTATTTTAATGTCTCATCGAGAGAAGTTCATTGCATTAAATTTCAGTGAGCTACAACTTATTGGAGCATCTTTTGTTTATAATAATAAAATGATTTCTTACTTACCCTGAGATTTGTTCAAAAAGTTTAACCAGCTCTGTTGGAGTTTTGGAAGCAATTTCCTCAATCTTGCCTTGAAAAATGAAGAAAACGTTGGATCTGATGCTGATGCCTAAGCTTTGAAGTTCCCGTATATATTCGCTATAATTGACATTCTGAAATGTTGAAAATAAGTAACATTGATAATGGTGATAAAATTTTATGAAATTTGTGCCAAATCGTCAAAATCTTTTTTAAAGTACACTTGACAGATTGCGCTGTGCCAAATGTATCTTTAGTACTGCAGAAATCATTTCAACAGTTTAAAAAAATTCATTAATTTTATAAATATGTACCGAGTTATTAGGAAATATTACAAAGTTTTCTTTTTAATATCTTAATTAAAATAATAATAATACATAGATAAAAGTGTAGTCACCATAACACAAAAATGAAATTTAAAAGTAAAGAGAGATTAACACAGTAAAATTATTTAAAAAAGAAATTGAGTGTTTCACAGCCTTTTTTTTTGTAGCCATAAAACAGGAGCTAAACTGTAGACGCTTGTGGTCTGTGTTGTAGCTTGCCCATCCCGTAGTATGTCTCCATTCTGATGGGCGAGAGGTGACACAATACTTCCCATTTAGGTGCTGGCTCAACACGAGCGCACCGGAAAGTATCCCTTACAAACAATTTTAACCAAATTTAGAATACAAATTACTGTCGGCTCTGGGGATCAAACCCGGGATCTTCCTCATGACAAACAAGTGCTTAACAACTGAGCTGATAGCGCGCTATAATCGTATCTGTAATTGCTTGTCCTAAAAAGCAGACAATTGTTGATATTGTAAAAGAATTCATCGTTTTTTTTTTTTTTTTTTTTTTTTTTTTTAAATATTTTCCTTACCTTGCCATTAATCTTATATTGAGATACTGCTGTCCCATTGTTATTCTTACAAATGATGCGGGTAAAATTCCAGATATTCTCATGATTAGAAGAAGCACAGGTTGCCTTCATGGCTTCACGGATCAAGTTTTGTTCATTAAGTGAAGGGATGGGTGTTGTACTACTTTCATAGATTGGACTCAGAACAACCCTTGGTTGTTTCACTGTCAGAAGCGGGCTTGGATGAACTCGTTGTACAAATAAAGGTTCTGATTGTGTATCCAATTGAAGTGGAAGATTTGGAGGGATGTGCTTACTTAACCGGGCCATTTGTTCTTCTGTCAGAAGTGGGCTTAGACTAGAGGTTTCTGATTGTGAATGAATATGATGTTGTGATACAGTTGGAGGGATGAGCATTGGACTTATTGGTGGCACAGTTTCACGGATCAGACTTGGTTCATCTGAAGAAACAATCCTTTGTTGTTCTACAGTAGGAAGCTGGCTTGGTTTATTCACTTGAGAATGCTGCACAAAAAAGTCACTTGAATGAGTTGAAGGTGTACTAGTGAAAACCACTGATTTTCCAGTTAGCATTTTTTCATGCATAGTTTCAACATCAGAAACAGGTCTTGATTGTACAACTGCAGGAATCAGACTAGACTGCTCTTTATCAGCACGCCTGACAAAAAAGTCACTCGAGTGTGTAGAAGGCAAGGGTGTGCTTGTTACAACTGATCCTTCTGTTTGCAAAGGGATAGAAGTGCCAGTTATTGGAACTTTGGCCATTTTACTCATACTAGATGGCATAGGGGTGCTTGCTACAAATGAATGTTCTGTACATGCATCCATTCTGGAAGGTGCAGGAGTGCTTTCTACAACTATGGGCTCTGACTGTAAGGCCTGACTGGTTGGAACAAACGTTTGGTCTGGAGTAAATGGAGATTCTACTGTTTTGAATATGAGTGAGGCACTTGTACTGAAATGGAAAAAATGAACAAGTGTGAACAAAACACTAATTTCTATTACAATAGACTGAATAGAATATAGTAATCAAAACTCTAAAGATTGGAAAAACTTCAAAATTTGCATTGGCAATCCCTATTTTTTAATTTCATATTTGAATTATCCATTAAAATTTACACTTATTTGACTACCCCCATGTCCGGTAAAAAACTTTTGGTTTTCTTACAAGGTGTTCCCAAAGGGAGGGCAGGGGCCATGTGCAATTGTGCATTGATAATTAACAGTGTGCCTTTAAGGTTGTGACTCACTCTGTGTTATAACAATCATAGCTAATTACATGCTACCTATTTGTTAAATAAAAATGCAATTTATGTTGCTTTTATGATGAACAAGATGAAAAATTCACCCTACACCCCTTGAAGGGAAACCAAATATCTAAATAATTTACCACTTTTCCAAAGAATTCTGGCCACCAGAATCAGATCCATGGATTAGTTCTTCCAATTTACTGACTCGCAAGGCTGAAGTGTTAGCTCCCAATGCAAAGCATATTGCATCCATGAAGTTGGATTTTCCTATAAAAAAATATAAACATCTATAAATAAATGAACACCTATTTGTTTGTTATCAATGCATTCAGATACTACTTATGCAATTTATATGGTACTTTAGGAGTATATTTTAAGGGTAACAGGTTAAGTTTTTGAAAAGATCTCATGGTATTTTTAGTGGCCTTAAGGGCAAGAGGACTGCTTCAGATATTGTTCCCCCTTCAAATTCTGGCTAATCACTTCCCTTTCCATAGTCCAAACGGTAGGTAACACATAGAAAAAACACGTTGATCATGTCAAGTGTGATACATAATTTTAAAAGTTGAAAAGGCATGGCACTGCCCATCAGTACAAAATTGCATGACTGTATCCTTGGGTACTTAGCTATTTTATTAACCTCAAACCCCTTTTGTTCTCAGACTTTCCAGGGACACTCTCATTGTGCTGGAAACAAATAACGTATCAGTAAGGATTCTAAGCCAAAGAGACATAACTTATTTAATGAAATGTGAACAAAATAAGCAAGTTTTGAGAATTTGATTGATTACAGGATATAAGATACTCACCAGTTCCATTAGGTCCAATGATGGAAATTGTTTTTCCCTGAATCCCAATAGACCTTTTTCCTTTGAATGATTTGAAGTTGTCAACTTCAATAGCCACAAGTTTGACTAATGGAGTTGACATGTTGAAGTTATTTAATTATTATTATTATCAAATAGCTATTGAACTTGCAACAGTGATAGTAGAAGACTGGACCTGAAATGAAATATGTATTATGAAAGAATTAGGGAGCATGGTAGTTGTCCAACTCCTTAAGTTAACATTTAAAAAGACATATGCAACAAGAGATTTTATAGGTAAATGCACAGTCTCCATTTAAAAAAAAAGAACTATGAGAAAATAAAAGTATCACATAAGTTCACATCTTAAAAGTATCTCTATCTTTAGTCACAGCAGACTACCCAGACGGCACAGAAAGTGTTTAAAAAGATTTTAAAAACACTTATTTTGACAAGATTCAAACATTTTATAAAGCTTATTTTGACAAGGCTTAACATTTTAGAAACACTTTTATAAGCTTACTATTTCCTCCCCCTGAGCATTTTATTAAGCTTATTTTTACAAGGTTTTGGAAATTGAATACCTACTTAATAATTAAGGGGCTCCATATTGAATTTCATACCACCGCCATTGCCCGGAAAAAATTGAAAATTGTGATTTCACAGGAAATTTTTAAAATTAATTTGGATTTGATGAAAAATATACTATTTCAAGGCAATTTGGTTCTACAATGATGAAAAGCTGTTGATGAAATGCTAACATTAATAAATAAGAAGACAATTTGTGTTTTTCAGTTTTATATTTTTCCATTTTCATGGTAAAAGAATTAAAAGCAAAAATATGTAACAAACAAAAACATGAAACAAACAGAATATAATACATAGAATCAGCAGATAAATTAAGCCAAGTGGACTTAATTAATCTAAATCTATTATACATATAGGTAATTAAGAGAGAGATGTGCTGAAATGTCATCTTCCTGCCCAGCAGCAGGCTGCCCAAAGACAAAGAATACCAGAACAGAAGTTGAGATTATTAAAGATGAAATTAGGAAATAGAACCCAGAGAGAATTTTGACTATAATATGGCATTCATAAAAAAAAGAACAGTCTTCCAGATTTTTTTTTTTTTTTTTTTTTTGATTAAAGTGGGTTTAACCTCAATTGCATAGTCATATCATGACCAAGGTTTTACCCTCATTTGCAGGAAACTCACAAACCTGTTACCCACATTAAGCTCACCGAGCCTGGGTTGGGCCATTTTATTCTGAATTTACTGGGAATAGTACCAGGTAGCCACATTAACCTCACCCAGCCTGATAAAGGCTGTGTATACACATGTCAGCCTCATATTTTCTAAAGAAGGAGAATTATCTGTTTCACAACAACAAAAATGAACCAAAATCTTTAGATTACGGGGAGTAGTCAAATCTTGAATAATACAAGCTACTGTTTTAAAAATTAAAATTAATGAACACATTATAGTAAAAAATGTACTTATTACAAGTAAAAAAACTGTCTAAATTTGCAACACTTAATACTTCTTCTAAACTTACAATATTTTTTTTTTATGTTATAGCTGGTTCATGAAAAACCCCTGTCCTGATTTGAGATAGTGAGGATGGGAATTTCATTCTGAATTTAATGGGAACAGTACCAGATACCCACATTCACCTCACTCAGCCTGAGTAGGGCTAGATATACCAGCCTCACATTTTCGGAGAACAGATTTATTTATTTAAAATAAAAATGGGGGTTGTATACTGAATTTACTGGGAATAGTCCCAGCTACCCACATTAACCTCACTTAGCCTGATAAGGGCTAGGAATGCCTCATTTTTAAAGGGAACAGAATTGCTGTTTGAAAGAAAAAAAAACTGTGAATTGAACACAGGATCTATTGATTATGGAACAGTATAGTCAAATCTTCAATAATGTGAACCTATTAAAAAGCCTTTAGCTAGTCAGTTCTCTGTTCATAGTTGTCTAGCAAAACACTGGTCTTTTCCCTGTTTAAAATCCCCCAGTCAGACACCTGTTAAGAGTGTGATTCTGATTAAGTGGAATATCTGGAACAGGTTAATCTCCAGCATTTCCACATACATATCCTGGTTTGACTATAAAACAATGTAAAATGTAAGATATTGTTTAGATATTGCTTACCCCACTAATTGGAGTGTAAAACTCACTTATGATTAATGCATGGAAATTGGTACACTTTAGAACAGTAAACTTTTTAAAGTAGAGAAAAATTTCTTTTTAGTTACACCCTAAAACTAAGATGTAGGAACTTTAGAAGAGTCAACTTGTTGGACTTTTATCAGAAATTGTTAGATATAATTATTTTGTGTAAATCATCAATTTGTAGTCACTTTCACTTATCCCATGTCAGGTTCAATATGTTTGAGGAGGGAGGCAGCTTGAATAGGTTTCTTCAGGTTGAAGCTATGTTGGATTGGATGCACAATACATGTAAACAGGTGGAAAATATCATGTGGATTTCCTCCATAGATCATAATTATTTTAGTAGTAGTATCTATTGATTGAGCACCAAGTTCTTCACGTTCTTTAACTGAAGACGGCTATTCTAGCCTTTATCTTGGTGATAATTATTTTAAATGCTAGGTCCAGTTTAAAAAGATATTATGTTTGCAGACATATTGACCATTACTTAAATTACTTAAAACACGTTTTATTAAATCACTTATTTGGATGAGCAGAAGTCACTGATGCGAAATTACTTATGAAGTTATCTTAGGAATGAGATTACACATAATATTGACGGTAGTTTCTCAAAATACTGTATAAAATATCTTTACCTCTTATGTATTTGAGTTTTACTAATTATCTCAGGAAAACTAATTAATTTATTCAAATTGCAGAATTCACTCGATTTAGAAAATGTTTTGCAAATTTTACTTTCAATTTCCGGTGTTGCCACAGTGTTCCGGATCTCGTTCGGAGAATGTTCCGAGAACAATTACTCGGGACGAGTTAGCTTGGATCTTGTCCCGAATTAGCTCGGGCATAGATCCGGGATAGGTTCCGAGTAAGTTGGTTAAACATTCTCTGGGAGAGTTTCAATCCATTCCCGCAGTACTCCCAGAGAAAGATGTTTCCGAGCACGCTGTTTTTACTCTCTCGTATCAATCTCCGAGACTACTATATCGGAGTTAGTAGATCAGAGACACCTTTTTGTTTAAGGGGCAGCATCATGAAGTCTTCACCTCGCTGGATGTTGCTTAACTTTGGTGATCCTACAAGAACCAGTGCATTCAAGGCGCCATAGACACTGGCAATACTATGAGGAAAGTTTCAACTATTGAGGAGGCATTTCTGTATTTCAAATAATAATAATAACACTCTTGGGAAGGTAACCACCAGGCAAGGTTAATGCTCAAAGAATTTTCTACCACCTAACCCTCAGGGTCTTATTATTATGTGGTCAAAAACTCAAATTAATGAAGAAAAATTCATGCACTGGGTGGGATTTGAACCAACGGATCCCTACGCTACCTGGATTACCAGACTAGCATGTTAACCACTGGACTACCAGTGCACATCAAAGTTGGTTTTAAAATAAAAACTGGAGTAATAAGAAATATTTTAAAAACAGACGGAAGAATCTTACCTTGTCAGAGAATGTAACTTTCTATAGTTACTTCATAATCCTCAGAAAGCAGCAACCCAAATGACAAGCTGTAGAGGTGAAAAAGTTACCAGTTTTACACTTGTCTTAATCTCTTAATGTCTTGCGAAAATAGGTAGTATAGGTACCTAACCTTCTTTAATTCAGAGAGTATTTTTTATGATTAAACCATTAACAAGTGAATATAATTTTTTTTTGACTAACTGATAACTCGGACAAGAGAAAAGAAATGATGAACAAGATTTGAAAAAGAAAAGAAAAATAACGGTTTCCCTCCAAAAATTTAGGTACGTGAAGGTAGCACCATACTGCTCGCGTGTGTGCCGTGAAGGTAGCACCATACTGCTCGCGTTTGAGTTGGCGCACAGCGGACGTACCATATTAGGCGTATTTTACTTCAGAGAAAAAAGGACAAGGTTGTTATGCGGAGACGTTTTTGTAATCCCTATAGCAGCAGTTCCCAACCTGTGGGCCGCGGACAACTTGTGGGCCGGGGGCAGCTCGCTACTGGGCCGCAGATGCTGGCCAAAACTCAAGAAATAATATTAATATTAAAATAGTGCAAAATAAGTACGGTATGAATAATCGGGGTGGGCCGCAAAATTGTTTTAAAAATATTATTGGGCCCCCAAGCTAAAAAGTTTGGGAACCGCTGCCCCATAGGGCTCACTGTAGGGTGGTCCCCAGCTTGCTATAGGGAATACTTCGACTTTTACAATTATTTATTAAAGAAAGATCTGAATGCGCATGCGCACAGGCGCTTTAAACAAACGTCTCTGCACAACAAAGGGACAAATGACCCAGGCATCCCTTACAGTGAGAACTCTGCATACAACCCCAAGTCTCGATCCAATGGCCAAATACTCATATTACTCACCGGGAGCGGATTTATGAGAAAGTTTCCTGCTGTTATCATGCTATTATATTGTTCAACAAATTGCCCCCACATATCAGGGACTTGCCACCAAAGTTATTTAAAACATGTATCACTAATTTTCTTAAAAAGCAGGCTTTTTATTCCTTAGAAGAATTTTTGAGTTGCAGCTTGAGTGATATGGTCTAACTCACAATTTACTTAGTTTGTTATTTCTTAAATTCTATTATGTCTTCTTTTTCTTCCTCTACCCCATTTCTGTATCTGTATTTGACTTGTGTAAACAAATTTGTAAATTTGATGTACATCAATAAATAAATCTTATCTTATCTTATCTTATCTTGTTTCTCTGTTCACCTATATTTCTCTCCACTGGCCACCATGTTCTCTGCCGTGGCTATTCCCCTTGGTGGTCCCATTATTATTCTGATGGGGAAACACTTTTGGGGACTTCGAACAGTTCCAACCGGCCACTTTTGCAAATTGTGAACTTTGTCAACAGGAATCGTCTGCATCAGACTTTCAACCTGCGGGTGATTGTAAATGTTTCCATCTGGGCGATGGGATCGCCCGCTCCCACGCCATTTAGTTGCCTTTTACGACAGGCAAGGATGTAGGCAAGGATGATGCCTTGGGAGTGTTCTATTATCCTCCACCTACCCACAGTGGATTAATTATTATTATTAACATTATTACTAATATTATTATTATTTTTACAAATCAACAGGGTATTTTGTAAAAATGCTGATCGAAACTTTCAAAACCATGTCGTCCATGTCTTCATAATCATGAAATTTATTGCTTCGATTTGACATGAAAAGTAAAAACTGATGTGAACATCACACGACTTTCTATTATAATTGAGGAAGTTTCGTCAGAAATTTACACATTCTCAGGTTAAATTTTCAAAAATGTATGAAATTTATATTAAAAAAGTATAGAAAATATCAGCAAATTTACGATTTTTTTTTTTTTTTTTTGGTTTAACGTCGCTTTCAACTGCATGGTCATATCACGACGGGGGTGTTACCCTCCATTCGCAGGAAACTCACAAACCTGCTACCCACATTAACCTCACCCAGCCTGGGTTGGGCCGGAATGCCAGCATCACGAAGTCCTCACCTCGCTGGACGTTGCTTAACTTCGATTGAAAAAGATATTACACAATAAAAAAATTCCATACCTCTTATTATTATCGTTTATACGAGATATTTGCACAAATTTCATTAAGTATTGTACAAAATTTTAGCCAAGGCTTAAGGGGAAAATATCAAAATTGTCAGAAATTGATATTGAAAAAATGTAAATTGTGTTTTAGATCACCATTAAATACGATTTTATTCGATAATTTTTTCGATAACGATGATGGTTTACGAGATATTATTTTTTTATTTTTTTCTCGAGATAGGTAGATAACCAAAAACAAAATGGTGGATTTTCATGAAATCTTTCCGGGTTCGTACTTTTAGCGCCCTACAGCTAGTAGCTACATCCCAAATTTCATCACTTTACGTCAGTACGACTTACCATTCTTCAGATATTTTGTACACACACATATACCATTTGATAAAAAAATACTTTTTCGAAATTAGGAGATTCTCCCAGAAATGTTATCAGCTCAATTTTGAAAAAACCAACCGAAAACATTAATTTCTATACCTTATAGGCATAGATATAGGTAGTAGATAGTAAAAATACGCTTAACTTTTTATTTCATTTGAGTTGACTGTTGCATTGTTGTCATGTTGAATGTTCAGATTTCGGAACAGAGGGGAAATTCTGAGGATTAGGTTTGACTGTCTTTTTCCCATAAAAAACCCTCTAACAAAAAATATCCCCGAGGAAGAGTTGAGCCGTATTTTTCTTTCTAACCAAAGTTAAGCAAACGGGAATAAAATGAACCAAACGGGAATAAAATGAACCAAACTGGAAGCAATAAGTCATTTTTCTTTTGGAAGATGAAAAATTTCCTCTTCCAAAGTTAACCAAAATGGAAGTAGAAAATTCTTGCTTCCAGTTCTTTTATAGGTTAAGTCCATTGTTTATCTTTAAAAGTCCCGAAACGCATTTTTCTTTTACGAATGTGGTGAAGTTGACTCGTTCCAAAAACATTCTCCACTCTCTTAATCGATCTCCCAATCTCCCTTTGAACTGTCTCACAACGCACAATTAACAAATCAGATGAGGATTAATTTGAACGTGATAATGATAACCAATCAGAGTGCATTGTGTGACGGTTGAAACTCAAATTTGGGGATTTGAGAGTGGGGAGTGTTTCTGGAATGGGCTACTGGTCTTTCTTTTAATCTATCTTTTCATTCCCATTATTATGAGTCCCATTTAATATCTTTTGAATTATTTAATCTAACTGATGGGTGATTGAACTCTGAACTAAGTGGGAAAAACACAATTATTATAATGACTCGTCACTTGTAAATATCCCGCGAATTAATGAAATTATGGGATTTTCTTTGTAAAATCTATTCCTCAGTCTTCTCCCCTGTGCCAGATTCAGAATGCAGAATGGTGTTTACGAATGTTGAATACTGCTCTTGCCAAGTTGCCACTGACACTTGTTGAGAATGTTAAATTTGCTCAGAGCTTAGAGAGTGTTCATAAAGGACAAATTGTTATCATTCCTTAACTCTCCTACCTTAAAATCACTGAATAAATTTAAATTCCTAGAATCCCTCGATAAATTTAGTTATTATTTGAGCTATTAGGTATTTTGTTTTGTGAACTTTTTTTTCTCAATACCAATGTTTTGTTTCATATTACCTATGTATTATGTAAGTATGAGTTTCTTTCTATTTCTTGAATTCCAAAGTGCCAGTTTGCAGGCTGATAAATTTCAACATCAATTGTGACATAATCTAGGAGGCCTTCATAGAGTGAAATCATCATACATTTGATCTATAATAATCTTTTAATATCAAGTTCATGCCAATATTCCAGTGGGTTAAAGGTACTTAAAATTCCATAAAAACCAATATGATCTTGAAAATGTAAATAATACATACCCATTATACCTAGGTAATTGTTGATATTTTGTAGATCTCAAGTCTTACTTCTCTTAAATAGTTTAATTTAGGGTAAGTACTTGTTTAATGAGTTGGCACCTTGCATCTCTTTATAATTCAGTGGTTTTTTTGTTTGTAGGAGCCAACCCTTGTTGACTTTCTTCATTCTATCAGGGTCCAAAAGAGCCTGGGTAGGTACATACTGGTATCATTCCTTGAGGAACCATTCACTATAGTGAATCATTCACCTTTACAAGCTCACACTTCCTAATTAGGAATCTACCTAGTAACTATATTTGTCTAATACAAGGATCATTCTATGATTTCACTTTTCCTATTGAGTTCATAACTAATCTCCTCATTCCTGCTTGTCCTAGCACCCAACTTATTCTTGATGGAATATAACATTAACACGTATGAGACGGGTCCTATTTTCTATAGTTTGTACGCTGGGACAGCTTCAAATTAGGGTATGTGTTCCAAATATGACAACAACAACAAAAATTGGGACGGGCGAGTACAAAAATATATTCAAAATTGCATTATCTGTGCCCACCGGTGGGTCAGGTTACAAGGGAAATTGAAAAAAAAAAACGTGACCCACCGGTGGGCACGCCGTCTCATACGTGTTAAGAACAAATTGGGTTGAGAGAAATGAAGGGTTCATATTTTTGGAAGGGTTAGTAGATAATACAGACCATAGCAAGTAAGATACCAGAAATTGCAAAATGTTAGCCTTTATTTTATAGAAATTACCAAGATGTATTAAGTGCATGTGCAACCAATTTCAATTCTATTTTTAAATTTTCTTCTAAAACCATGTGACACTACAGCCCTGGATGAGCCTTGGTCTCCTCAACAATAGACCTCCGTAGCATTCTGTCTTTTGACTTTGAACACCATCCCATGATTACCATAATTCAGAGATCATCTGTGACATTGTATTTTAAAACTTACTTAAGATTCAATTCTTCCTAAATTACGATATTTGTCAGTGAAATGTGGGAAATTGTAACCTCATTGGGGTCTCTCCACCTTTCTCTCCCTCTCCCTCCACAAGAGTCACTGTTGTCAATCATCCACCCTTGATTTTCATTATCATTATGATGTGCTAATTTTCATTCTAGCAAATCTGATCTAATCTTGTGATTCAACATTCAACCTTAACATTTGTTGTTATTCTGCTTATAATGTCAAGTTTGAATGTTGAATTCTATACAGTGGCAGCTTGTGAGAAAAGTAGTTGAAGGATTTTTTTTAATGTTAAATTATTATAGTAAAAAGCCCAAATGCTTCTCATCTTCAGAAATAAAGAGAAATTGATGAGGATTTACTATCATTTAAATTTCTTGATCTACCTAGGGAACTTATTCTAATATAACTTTTGGTTTGAGGTTTCAAGGTCTCAGGTTTGATTCCCAACTTTTTGGCAAAAATTGTTATTACATGTTTGCTATTAATAATTTAACATTAAAAAAACTTTCCTGGGGCCTTTTTTCACTGGTTGCCACTGTATTCACTCACATTTTTTTTTTTTTTTTTGAATCTTTCCTAACAGCCTCTTTTTTTTCCAGGAAACTAAGTGTGCTCTAACTGTCAATCCTGTACTCAATGTATAAAGAAAAATCAAAATAAACAAAAAAAATCTATAAGAAAAATTCTAATGGCTTAGCTGACTGGTTTACATAAGTAAGTTCACAATATGAATTTTTTTTAAAAGTCAAAGTGGTTATGATGCTAAACTTGTTATGTATACAATCTGGCACAAGGATCCATAGTCTGTGGATTGGATCCCACCTAATAATCGGATTTTTCCTCATTGATTTGAGTGTGTGAGTCCATAGCATTGTCATCTCTCTTAGCTTGTCATCTCTGAAACTTGTATTAATGAAGGAGTTTATTTAAATTTACGTGTAAAAAATTGAATACCTAATGATTATAATGTTGTATGAAGACTTAAAGGCAATTTTACTCTACTATTCGTTATTTGTAGGAAAGGTACCTCTGTCACACGGATTGAAAGATTTCATAAATGCCATAATCCAATGTCTAGGCTCCTTTCATGCTCAATAATTCAATTTTGGATTAACATAGTAAAAAGATATCAAGATGGCATTTTACAGTTCTATTGCTGACCATGTCACCAGTTTCCCATATTATTAACATCATCCATCTTGATTAATATTTGATTATAAAAAGAAATTTTTATTCTGCTCAAGTTTTTAACTCGCAACCATTGAACTCTGTTTTTTCTCAAAAACACTTGAAGGAAAACAGACCAAAGAATTTTTTGTTGTATGTAGTGAGAATTGATTTTCCAATTTAACTTTTCAGGTATGAAATTAAGTGGTAATTCCAAAATGGCATTTTCAAGGAGTAGTGTTACTTCAAACAACAGCTACGAAAAAAGAGGTAAGAACTTCATGATTTTATATAATTTTTAATTTAAAAAATATGAAAAAAAATATGTAGTAGGAACTCACTTTTAGGAGTTTTAGTGTATATGTTTGTGACAAAATAAACAATGTAAGAGAGTTTCTCTTTTAAGATGTACCTACTGTATTCTCTTAGTAAATGAAAGGTTGCATTTGTAATGGCATTTTTAGAGAGAAAAAAAATCAATTTGTTTGACTTTCAAGAACTTTTCAGGTGTTTCAATAGTGTCAAAAATTTCGTGTATTGAAAAAAGAGGAACTACCACAAAGCATGACTGTCTAAAATAAAATAAATAAAAAAAATGAAAGTAGTGTTACTTCAAACGCCAATGCCAATTGCAGAGGAACATTAATTGCAATTTAGGAGATTAGGAAAGTGTCTAATAAATGGTAAATTTTATTAAAATACAATAATGAGTGAGTCAATTAAAAAATAAATAAATATATTTCATGAGAAGAAAAATGAAGAGTAAATATCTGTTTCACCATTCCACAGAGAGTACAGAAAAAGGGGATGATGAGGGACCAGTATATGTCATGGAACACTTGGCTACTTTCACTGTTGCCAAAGAAACTGGTATTGTTTATCCTGCTGATGGCATGAGGCGGTTGTTACAACTGGAGAAATCCAATGGGATTTGGTCACAAAAAATGCAGCTCAAATTGGATAAAAACGTTGTCTTGATTATGGACTTTGAAACTGGTGTAAGTATACTCTGTTCCCACTTAATATAACTCTCTAGATTCAGGACAATCAGTGTGTTCCCTATTTCATAATGGTATGTGATGGTTGGTCCCAGTTTGTGTATTTCTCTTGGTAGTTTGTGTGAAACACTCTAATGCTTACTTACACGCTAATGCTGTATGTAACTATGTATATCTCCCACTTAGTGATATCAGTGTTTCAAGATGGTGATTAATGTGAAGAAGAAAAATAAACTTATTTAAACTTACCGATTAAGACTACTGAGTCTCATCTGTCCCATTTTTCCAGCAGTGAGCCCAAGACTTATTATCAAGTGTTAAAATCTCAAATGGAAGTATAACTTGTCATTTCCTGGTTGGGTTTTGAAACCGCGACCTCTGGATTACCAGAGAGACGCCTTGACCATTGAGCTACTAGGACCAGGTAGCTCTGTGATAGAGCTAGAGCATGTGAGTACAGTCACACCACCTTCATACTACTCCTTCTTCTTCCTTCATTGCAGGCTGTTATGGAAAGGTTTCCATTTGGTTTGATTCAAGATCCCACAGCATTTACAAGTCATGATCCAATGGAAATGTACAACAATATTTTAGTATTCATAGTTGGAGAGGAGCATCAGAACAATTCCCGCTCTGAAATGCATATTTTTCAGGTAAACTTTTTACTCTAGGCAGTTTAGGCCCAACACATCCAAGTACATATTTTTATTCATTTTCATAGCAGCCTTAATGCAAGACAGCTATGATTTAAAATCGATACGTTTGTATAACGTTCAAGTTCAATACTTTTACAAATTTCTCATTTTCCAAACATTCAATACAAGGTGAATCTAAAGACGAAATTAATATACAAAATTGGGATTACAAGTTCGAGTCTGAACTTACATTTCCCCATTTGATACAAAATATAGACTTCAGTCCAAGAAGTATAACAAAAATGTCTCTTGATTTCGCACTAAATCAAGTGACCGAAATCCTAGGGCTGATTGAATTAAAGAAAACAAAAAAAGCCAAGTGTTTTCTATTTTCAAATTATTTCGACTTATTTCAGATTCACTCTCTATTACAAGTATTGATTAAAAACAAATACACATGTACAATACATGAATAGTTCCTGCTGGGCTATTGGAAAATCTTTATTGGAAACTAAATTCACCACCTGACTACTACGCGGTAATCTAATACATAGGTAGTCTAAAACTAAATTATTTGTAGATAATGGTTTCCAAAAACACGTCTTCAGAGAACATATTGGTAAAAAAATATTTTTTTACAGTGTCAGAGTATTGCAGCCCAAGAGCTTGTTGAGAGTCTAAAGCTACTGAGAGCTGGCAAAACCATTCCAAACCGGAAGAGTCGTTCCATACCACCACCTCCCCCCACCCCTCCACCAGACCCTCCTCTTAATGGAGTTAATGTGAGAGAAAAAGTATCTGCCTTCAATGCGAGTACACATCGGGACGTAAGTAAATGATTGCTATGTCACAATTTCAATGGAAAATAAACTCTCATTAGGAGAAATTACATTTAAGTTATTATTTAGATGTCAAACATATTAAGGATCTTTAGGAAAAATTCAAAAATCAAATTTAAACATACAAGATTTTTTATTCTTTCAAAGTCAATGTGAGTAGGAGCTTCATAGAACTGTCCCTGGACATGAAACGTAACATTACTTTTGGGTTGTCAAACAGCAATTTTTGTATTAACGAAATTTTTCAATTTCAAAGATTTTAAGTTATTGTCTCCTAAATCATCTATTTACTATCAAAAATTATTGCAGCTTACATTATTAATAACAGCAATATATCTACAAAAAATCTTTCAAATTAAAGCATGTATTCAAGATCAAGAGGATCGCCTCACAAACGGACAAACTATCGTCATAATCGCCGAGTTATTCACACTTCCCTCAGACATTAAAGTAATAAGTATATCTTTTCTTCTTAGACGCGGATTCAGTGCGAGGAGGAACAGGTGGAGAAAACATGAGTGACATCAGTGGAGGAGGCGGGGCCTATTACCCCCAGGATGATGACACATGTTCCAACACGTCTGAAAAATATGAAAGAGATGTTACCATTCTCAATCATTGTTTTGATGATATTGAAAAATTCATTGCACGTCTTCAACATGCTGCCGCTGCATCTAGGTAAGTCATTTTCGAGAACAACCTTCCTTTTACCTGAGCAAAGAACATTAGTACAGTCCCTTTTGTTTCGTATTGTGAACAAATAAAGGGCAAATGATACACTAGAAAAAGAAAGAAGAAGTCCTATAATTCTGCGCTACCCTCTAAATTTGTGATATACTAACACAAAGAACACACATTTATTTTATTATTTCTTCTTTCGACTTCTTGAAGTGATACCCATACGTTCCTATTATTCTGTATCTTTCTACTGTTGGTGTTCTATCAACAAAAAAATGACAAGAAAATTTCAACTACTAAAGAAGTTAAACCAAATTTAAGTCCGTATGGAATGGAGTTAATTGGAAACAACAGCAAGTGACAGCTGATTCTACCAATGAGTATATTTTGAGAACATAACTATGATTGAGGTGAAATTCGGTAGGTAATTTCAAGTTTTACCAACATCTAATAATGGTGCAGTGTTGCAATTTTGCGTCTAAAAATGTTTTATATTTATTAACTTTAATGACGGTCTTGTACTGGTTTGTTCTTCTAATTATTAGAGAGCTGGAACGTCGACATCTCAATCGGAAATCAAAGAAGAAAGACCTTGGTGATGGCATGCTTACCATGAGAGCTAAACCTCCACCCGAAATTGAATTTGTGGAGATCTTCCAGAAGTTCAAGCTCTCTTTCAATTTACTGGCAAAGCTCAAAGCACACATCCATGACCCTAATGCTCCTGAGTTGGTTCATTTTCTATTCACTCCACTTGCTTTGATAGGTATGTTTTGTTCTCATCCATTTCAAATCTTACAAAGCTCTTATTTCAAAAAAAAATATCGAATGTTCATGAAAAGAATCAATATGCTTTCTTATGTAGAATGAGAAGCTTATTCTAACACACAAGTTCTGACTCGAAATTGTAATCTTAATTTTGTCTATCAATTTCGCCCTAAATCTATTTGTGCAATTAGAGAGGATTTTTCAATATAAAATGGAACATCAACTATGGGCGAGAAACTGATTTTGCCGCAGATAGTGAGGGGTTTGGCTAGACCTTATTAAAGCATGTCTTCCAAATTTAACGTTTTGGATTTTTTAGCTCCAAGTGTCTAAAGATGGCCAATAACTTTTAAATAAATTACTTTTTTTAAATAGTTTTATTTTTTCATGTATATGAAGATTTTTTTAAATATAAATTGTACCATTTAAATTCATTGTACAGTTGACGCATCACACGACACAGAATATGGTCCCAATCTCTCCGCCAAAGTAGTCTCTCCTCTGCTCACTGGGGATGCTATCAATCTCCTTAACAACTGCGTTACGAGTAAGGAGACGGAGTTATGGCATTCCCTAGGAGACACTTGGGTTGTGCCTAGATACCTGTGGAAGGACTATGTGACCCCTTATCATCCGATATTCATGGATGGCTGGTCGCCAGAATATCCCATTCAAGATGAGCTAGAATCTGTGGCCTTGAATAATCCTTCCCCCTCAGAAGGTAATTGTTACAATTAGTTCATTTATAATACTAATGCCAGCCAGCATCATCATTTCTACAAATACACCATACAATTTATTAAACCATTATAACTCTGACCATATTTATCAGACCATATCTCTCTCTTTATACAAAGTTTTTGAACGTCTTGTACCTAAAATTAATATTTAAAAAAACCAGTAATAAAAAATGAGATTTATTGAAAAAGTTCAATCCTAGAACATTCAGAAACTCATTTTTCTATTGAACTTTAAACATTATCGTTGAGAGTTTCATTCGTTGTTTTAAGGCTGTTTCTCATTTCCGGGAATACTACTGTTTTAGCTTCTATACCGAATCAAATCAATTAAATAATACTATGTTGCTATTGAAAGAAATGAGTATGTTAAGACCAAATAAAGATCTAGTTTGGAAAAACACAAAAGCTAGTTTTTGATTGTGTTCCTTAGTTCAGAATGTAGTGCTCATTTTGTGAGTATTTTTATTTATTTATTTTTCAGGCAAAAAATCTCGAGATGAGTTGAGATCGGGCCCATTAGATCCAGACCATCACCATTATCCAGCTCATCATAGAACAGAAACCTCCCACTACGGAAGCGAGTACTTTGATTATGAGGGTGGAGAGCGTCAGCCTACACCTGCTGGTATGTAATAGAAACCCCATAATTTAATTTTTATAAATTACAACATATGAGATATTGAAAATTGTCATATTCTAAGGATTGGCTAGTCTGTTTTTAGTCCTCTAGCAGAACTTGATTTAAATATAGGTTGAATAAGTTTTTGAATTTCTTGGAAATTCCTGATAAAACTACAGCAAAAAATATTTCCTCAATTGTAATAAAAAGTTGTGTGGTGTGCATACCAGTTAAGGGTGTTCAAGTTGGGCATTTGCGTTTGAATGGTGTAATTAGAGCTGCTAAATTGTTAACTATGCTGTATGATAGAAAGGTATAGCACACTCAGTAAGAAAAAAGTTACATAATTTATGTGTGATATAGATAGGTTCAAAAACTTTGGCAATATTCTATATTTCCATTCAAATTAGAAAAATAGAGATACTATGATGTACTTTATTTTGCGTCTAGGTGATCCCCGCTACAGTGTAGAGTCATTACGTCATGAAGTTTACGCACGTGGTGGTCTGACAGACGAGAGAGAACTCCCTTCAGGGACACAGGACTATCCTCCAGACACCTCTGCCCGTAGTGACATCTCTGCCGACTCTATTGAACGAAATGGTATGTTGTAAATATTTTTTTTTGAAAACGTAATTACTTCAGAGAAATTTCTAATATTAGTTCGATACTCTAAAAAAGAAAATAAGTCCAATCCGCCACTGATGACTCAACGGTAACAGTTGTGTCACAATACATTTAATTAGGTCGCAGTGATAATTCTAAGGGTTTCACTCAAAACCCTGCAACCAGGTCAGATAATAATATAAAAAAAACAGTTAGCTAAAAATCAAAGAAAAATTCGTAATCAGCATCTCAAAATCATTGGATTTGATATGCCAAACCCCCATCTAGTAAGAATAGTAAAAAAGTTAGACCTAGGGAATCCCCCAAAATACTAGTAAATTGGGTTCCAAAAAGTTCAAAAGTTCACGATACCAAAACTTGTTCTCATAAAAATTTCATATCTCTTATCGTTCAACCAGAATGGTCTAACGCCGTCAAATTAGTCAGTGATTTTTGATCTAGTTTGTTATAGGTCAAACTAGTTTGATAGTTAAATTATCATATTTGGAGCTACTTCAACTTATTCGTTTTGATAGTTAAACTATCATATAAGGAGCTACTTCAAGGTGGCCTCGTTTGCTATTTGGTATAATTTCAAGGATTAAAATGTAGTTTTTTTTATTTTGGTCATTTTAACAGGTTTGGGAGAAAAGTTTGAGCGAGCTCAAGCCCGATGGTTAGAAGAGTTGAGAATCAGTGGTGCCAAAATTGTGCAAGTGACATATCCACGCACTGCTAATAATGACAAGGAATTGACTGTGGTCAGAAGTGAGCTGCTGGAGGTAAGGACACAATTCTTAAGGGGGTTTTAATATTGCACGTATAATTGAAACAAGATTAAAAAGCACGAAAGTACCTACCTGAAAGTGTTGAATTCAACACCATTGCAACATGTTCAACACACAATTGAAATGAGCTTAAAAATCACGAAAGTAGAGGTAATAGCTCTAAAAACATTTCAGAAATATGACATGAAATTAATATTTGGCTGAATGTTGCGAGCTCTCTAATAGATTCTGTGTGAGAAATTTACAGTTTCACAGTCAACCATATCACCTATCATTAGAAAAGTCATTAGAAACAAAAGTTTTGTTTTGTTTTTCAATACTTATGCACTATATCATTTTTGAATACTCGTATTTGATAAGTAAAGTAAATAAATAGTAAATAAATTTACTACGAACAGATTGCTTTTCATAGGATTTTTTTTTTTTTTTTTTTTTTTTTCTCTCTGTAAATTTGATTAAAAGTTGTATAGATGGATGGTTGTGAATCTACTTTTGTATTTTATTACTAAATAACTTGTGGATTCCTGTGTCAAATTAATAAAATATCTTTTTTCAGGTGTTGGATGACAGCAGAAAATGGTGGAAGGCTCGCAATAGTCGCGGTCAAGTAGCTCATGTTCCCCACACGATTGTCACCTTGTTTAATCCAGATGAACCTCCTGAGGTTTTTAATAATCCGCTCTACTCCCGCGAATACTCGGGACAGGTGAGACCCATTGTAGTGATATTCCTTAAGCTATGAACTCTAAACCAGCGGGTTTATTTTCGAAACCTGTTAAAAATCAATATGGAAAATATTTTATCTTATATAAAATGATTCGTTTGTGTGTATGTATGTTTGTCCTACTTTTAATCAAAATATTAGCGAGTTCGTTCAAATTTTCGACCTTTTTTTGAGACTTCTTAGGTACTTTACCAAAATTCGCCATGGAACTTGAAATTTGATTCGGTAACCGATATTTTTTATTGTAAAATCAGTCGGAGAACATCACAGCCTTTCATTTGAGCCCTTTAACGACATATTTTGACAAACCTTTCTCGAAGTATAGACCAGTTTGTTGCATTTTTCTATAATTTTTCAGATTAACCAGTGTGTGTGCGTATGTACGTGTAAGTGTGTGATGGCTTGGCGAAGCAGGTGCAGACCGCTTTTAGTTTTTAATTACAAGTCGGTCATGCCTCTATAATGCGATATGCGAATATTCTCTATTAAACATTTCTCACTCAAAATGGGTGGGGTATATCTGACAAGTCAGCTGTATATTGATTGTTGTACACTAATTAGAATAACACTAACAGTCGTATTTATGAACAAAAAACCCCATCTGAGCAATGTCTCAAGAAGGATTTCCTTTAATATTATTGGCCAGTACCTTGCTTGAGACATTGCTTGGTCGGCGTTTTCTGTTCATAAATACGGCTGTAAGTAGGTATGTTTTGAAACGAGCTCATCGTTTTTAAATTCTTGATTTTGTTTTGTTTGATTCTATTCATAGCTAGTCTTGGTCCATTATAGTTTCCTGAATGATTTGATCGAAGGGATTAAAATTCTAGAATATACCTGATATCTAAAGGCAGGCTAAGACTCACGGGTCTTTGCATTGTCCTCCAGCTAGATATTTATCAGTTTAGAGGTAGTGGTTGATATTTTTACAGTACATTGTAAAAAATTAAGTTATTAATCATTCACCAAGTAATTATTATTATTTCTTTCTATTTCAGAATGAAAGAGAGTCTCTGAGTGGCAATAGATCATCTGGTGTTTCACCCACTAGTGCACCAGCTGAGTGGGTACGCAAAGAAAGATTAGGGAAGAAGGGCGAGTTCCGATATTTCTAGCCAGAAATAATTACATAATTTCTTTAGTGAGTGTGGTTTTCTGTGGAATATCAGTTTATAGAGCGCATTATAATGGACCATTCCTTTGTTTCGACCTTCTACTAGACAAGAACCATTTGACTCTTAGACACAGTAAAATAAAATACCTGAACTGACCCTTTTTGTGTTTATAATTTATAACTGACATTAAAAATCTTATTTTTTCTATTATTATTTCCATATTATAGGGTGTAACTCAATCATAGATATTGATCCAAAATCAGTGCCTGGGTTTCATATAGGACTACAAAAAAATCAAATATATTTCTAGGTTTTTTTCGAAGCTTTTGGCATTCAACCGTCATTTGTTTGTTTGTTTTTTTTTTTTCCAAAAATCTCTCTGATCAGCCAAAAACATCATAGTTAGTAGAGTTCTTCACTAAGAAAAAGTTGTTTACCATTTCCAAAAGCTGAATGCATAAAGTATGTGTTGGGAATTTTATAATTAAGTCTAGATGTACCCCATTACTTCCATTTGAATTGAGAGCCAGTTGCGTTACATCCTGTGTAGTCTAGTATACACACTATCATAAAAATGATTGAATTCAAGCTTGAATTTTTTTTAACAGATTCACTAGTATACATTAATATTTATTCACTTGAAATTAATTCCGGGATTTTTGTTAAGTTGTTTCACTTGATTGGACATGCAAAACCTCAAAAAATCGTCTTAAAACTACTAAACTGCGCGCTTACTACAGAAAAATACTTTTCTTATTATTGAAGTAGACAGAATTTTGCAACACGACGTTCAAAATAAAGAGTTTCCCGGAAAGAATGCAAGCTTGACTGTTTTTATATTTACATTGTATTAAAATATGTTACGGAAAATGATTAATATATTTTTTGTTTTTTCTCCAATATACCAGATAAGTAACCAAAAATATGATTTAGTACTTAGGCTTTAGTAAGACTCATTGAAACACAGATGAAGTCTAATTCTTTATGTATGCAGGTTAGCATTTATGAAGAGGCTTTAAGAAAAGGCTGATATAATTGGATAGCAATTATAATTTTATTAATAAATCTTCTTCAGCCGTTTTCTTTAAATTCTGTACATAAATCAGGGTTAAACTAACTGCATAGATGAATGGGCCCGAGAGTTGGATTTTTGTTTTCCTACCAAGAATTTCTTCAACCTAAATGGTGAAAATCCTATGGCCCAGTTAGAAAGTAATCACACCGCATTATAAAAATGCTAACGTTTCGTTTTCCTTTTCAGAAAATGGGAGACAAATTGTATTGTTAACTTTTGGAAGAAAGAGAAAGTATTTTAGTGTACCTTCTTAGATAGGGTAGGTAGTGTAGCAAATCTTCCACTAGAAATTATATTGTACCCAACTCTTTGACTCTCTCATCAATGAAGTTCTAGATAACTAAGTGGTGAACTGGAATAAAACTGGTTAAAGAAAAAACCTCATATGCTTTACAATAAAATATGTTATAATTTATTTGTATTTTGAATGCCTTTTATTAATAATTAACAAAAAAAAGTAAGGGAAGTATGACTAAACTAAAGCATTGCCACGTTATACAACGTGTTAATCTTTTTGTTTTATATTATCTGTTTCATATTGTTGTTTTTCATTATTAATTAAAAATATTACTAGTTCTTATGCTTATATTTGTTATTCAATTAAATTATTACTTTTACAAATATTGTATCTTGGAAAATTTTACGCAAATTAACCATCTAATAAGTAAAACATTTAACACAGTGCCCAGAAGTTTTTATGTTGCTGTTTGTAACCAGTTTGGTTACAGCTGGAGGGGGGTGGAGTGATGGTCTCCAGCCAACTTAATTGAAAAGTTGGCTCAACCTGAAACACATATTTTTCTGTGCGATCAACCATTAAACCATTGGGAAAACTGGCTAGGGTTTTCTAGTCTGTTCTCTATTTAGAGTCCTCTAGCGAGACATTTTTCACCACATTTGTTTATCATATCAACATATTTTCAAACAGATGAAATCTTTAATACCTCTTGAGTTGATAACACATTTATTTTATTAGCATTCATACCGATGTTCTGTATTGTCTTATTCATTGGGTTATCTCAATACCTCATCATTTATACTTCTTCTTAATAAGGGTGAAATAAATAGACAAAATCGGATTCAGCTAGGCAAAGGAGACAAATAATTGGCTTCTTTGCTTAGCTAATCAAATGAGAATGAAACAATCGTCTTAAGCTGTTTGGGAACAAATATGATGTATTTAATGTTCGAAATACTTTTTAATGAACTACCTGGAAATTTTGGAAGATAGGAATCTAAAATCATGAATTGGCATTCTCACTTGATTGTTTCAAAATGAAATTGTTTATCCTCCCCTTCAGCTGTACATTTTTTATTTTATTTTTTAAGTACGCAAAATAGTTTTAAAAGTTGATACTTCTGTGGGTTTGATTTGTAATGTGTTGAAAAAACACATTTTATTGGTTAAAAGTTACGTTATCTCCATTTATTAGACCTAATTTTATACTTATTTAATATATACTTCCGTCCAAATATTTTCTAACCTGAAATCCTTCCTTCCTCTTTTTATAGAGATATTATATAATTTATCAAGATTTTATTATTTTTTTACTTTGAATTATTATTTATTTTTTGAAGTGCTATATTATATTATTAAAGTAATGTATACATGTACTATTTTTATTTTGTTTTCTCTAAGTTAGTAAAATTGATTATTTTTGCAGAACACAACATGATGTTTAAACACTTACTGTTGTGATGAGGCTATACATATATGAGATGATTACTGTTGTGATGAGGCTTTGTGAAGTCTATCTATTTTAAATTATTGACCAACCTCAGTATCTCGATCGATAAAGCGAGTTTCAAGTTAAGCCATAATTTTATTAAATCGAGTTTGAGTAATTAAGATAACTATCACGATTGTGATTGACACAAATATGATAACTATTTTAAATTTTGGGAATATTAAGAAGATTTTTCTTTAAAAAAAATCTTCCTCATCACAATCTATCGCCATTTATTTTATCAAAGGAAAACAGTAATTTATGAACCCGTAACTATTCTAATAATTTGACTCTTTTGTCTTGGTCACGACTTGGTGACTCTCTCATTTTTATCAACAAACAACTTGCTTGGAGTTGGAATCTGGTACTTGGAAGAGGATCTTGTTACAAGTCCCAAAGGATGAGAAGGATAGGGTTGATACGATCTGGTTATGACTGGATTCGGGTTGTACTGTCCTGTCAAAGGAATTTGGGGGATGACGGCCGGGGTTATCACGGGAGGTGGTAGTACTGCGGTATTGATGACTGGAGGAATGTAGGGAGCTGGGGACAGAACTGGTAAAGGGTTGTTGTTGTATCCATATCCTTGCCCTACTCCCCCGCCATATACCTTGGTATCCCCAATGTTATTCACGTAGCCAGTTTTTGTTCCAAATCCTTGTCCTCCACCGAAGTTCTGTTTATTTCCGTGTTCGTTTGTTTTGAGATGGGCATCATGATAAGCTCCTCCAAAAGCATTGCCTGCACCATCTCGGCTACGATGATCTTTGCTTCCGTATTGAATACTGCCACCATGACCTAGACCATCATCATAGTATGTGGCCTTGTTACCACTTTCGTTCTTGGAGTAGGAAGTGCTAAATCCAGCTACTTGATGGCCGCGATTTCTACCTCGTACATCCCCGTAAGAACCACCCTGAACGTTGGTGAGACCAATGTCTTTGCCACCTGTAACAGATGATTAAAATGTTAAGTACAGACTTTGCTTGTTATTTCAATACGTAAATTAATTGTACAGGCTCATTTTTTAGTTATTACCCACAAAACAATTGTTTTTATACCTAAATCTATATCCATATAATCAATTATCCGTCTGTATATCTGTGGCTATGTTCTTAATAAAAATTCACCGTTTGTCCAATTTTGTTGAAACTTGGTACATGTGTTCGTAATGGTCTTGCGGGTAACTTCTTATAAAAAAATTAAATGAAAAAACACGTTCCTTAAACATGCAAATTACGGACGAGGAAGCTACGGGGAATGATCTAGGTAAGCCACATTTTGGTATTACTTCGTATCTCTGGATCACCTTTCGATTTTCATTGAGAAAAAAAATTAAAAAAAACTAGCTATAATGTGAAACGATGTCTTACCCCCGTACGCATGTCCAACATCAAATCCATTCTTGGTGCCTAGGTTACCATGATAGAAACCATTTGCGTCTGTGTATCCTCCTGCCCCGTAACCCCTGTCTCCGTAGGTATTCAACGCCTGTACACCATTGTTAGACAACCCATTGGCTGCTGTATTGTAAGCCCCGTTCACACCCCACACCCCCGGGGCGTTGATCAGGGGCGGCCCCACGGGCTGTACCTGGGCGTACTCTCCGCCCATCACTGTATCAAGGGTGAGGTTAATGTAGAACGCCTGCACTGCCAGGCCAATCCCTGTGAGGTGAAGGGATTTGTTCTGAGCTGTAGAGACTTTGGAGGGTCGCCCAAACATGTTCTGAAATTAGACAACATTTGTCTTTATATAGGGTCTTTAGGAAGTCTTTATAAAGGGTCTTCAAAATGGCTCGACAGTAAATTGGAATTTTAAAAGGAAAAATCAAATTTTATTCAATTTACGTTAAATACAAGCCGGGAAATCGCAGATCGACTTAAGAAAATGTGAAAATCCGTAAAAATGATTATGAATACAAATTATGTATTGAGATTTATTCTACAATAATTCTACATTTGTTAGGACCAGTTTGCTGACTGCCGTTAGGACCAAGTAATCGTTCGATTGCTGAAACTTTCAAAAAATTCCTAGGTATAACGAATTTATTATTGTATTATTTATTTATTTGCGAATCGCATGATACTCGTATTTTGAAATAAGTCGTATAATGATCACGCCTCTTGCTTTTGTACCCAAATTGTGGACAAACTGAACTCAGTAGTTTGATTGATAAGGCAGTGGACTTGTTACCTGCAGTTCGGTGGTTCGCGTCAGAAGTACTGCAAAAATTTAGTGAGGTGAGTTTGAGAAATTGTGATATCACACGATTGTGAATATGTATTGTGATTCACACTCGTGTTGTTTTTTTGCATTGTGAGGAAACTGCAAGAACACAAAATGATGACTATACGAGTATGCTTTGTAAAATCGTTCACGCATATCAAATGACATAAGCTACTCGTATGCTCTCTTTACGCAAATGTATTAAATGTATACTAACACCCTCAAAACAGCTCGGTGACTCGTTTTTTTTTTTTTTTTTGGACAGTGTTAATTTTTCAACAAATCCGATATGAGAAACACGTAAATATTATGTTCGTGTTGTTACCTACGTTCCAGAACACATAATACAATTCAACTATAGATAGGATAATGGAATAAAATATAAGTGATTCGTTACGTGACGGGTACTAAATTTATTTCCTCCAGTGAATTGTTTATAAGTACATAATATCATTTTATTTATCCTCTCTTAAACATGTAAGTCATACAATTACAGTCGCACCTGTCCATAAGAGAACTCAAGGGACCGGAATTGTTTTCTCTTATAAATAGGTTATTTTCACTTTTAGAGAGGTAAATTTTATCTGGAAAATTTTCTCTTATTTCCAGGTTTCTCTTATAAAGAAGTTATTTTCACTTATAAAGAGGTAAATTGGATCTGGAAATTGTTCTCTTATATCCAGGATCGACTGCATTACTTACCGTCTAGAATGAAAATCCGTCCGTGCTGATGACTTCCTATTTCAACCAGTTCGTCTCAAATGTCAAGCGAAGACTAACAGCTAAAAATAGTTCTGTTCCCGGTATTCCTCGTACACTTGTGTTCAAGACCTTCAAAAATACTGAATTCACTAGCAAATCCTTCTCACGTTCAGTGATCAATTTAGTGCGAAACTAAGTGCGATAAACTGAATTAGGTTTTATATATAGAGAAAACCTTCAACGGATTAAGCGGTGCAATTCGTCTTCAATTTGATGATACAACCAATATATTTTCCGATCTAATGTGTTACCTAATCATCGATTCGGCTGACAAAGAACTTGTCTGTTTTGGAATAGCAATTATATTATTAGGTACCTATGTTTTGTGAGTCGAGTGGTCAATAGACTTGATCAGATCCCAACAAATGCATGAATTTTCCTCATAATTGTGTGAATAATAACTCGAGGCACTCAAATTTCCAGTACAGGGATACTCACAACTCAGGGTAGTTTTGTTAGTAAGCGGGAAAGAGCTGATGTAAACGCCGAATCAAAAATCAAAACTGATAGGGCAGATTTCTAAGATTAGTCTTAGGAAAGAATGTTATATTCTATGAACTTTTTTTCGAAAAGTGCTTGGTCTTTCTCCTAGAAGCTTTGAAAATTCAAAAACTAAAAATCGTTTTATTGCAATAACTTCTGAATTATTTGAGGTAAGTAATTTAAAAGAAAATACTCTCGAAACCTGGTGGGTACTTTCAGCTTCTGTGATTATCATGTCTGTGAAACTCTCAAGAGACGTTTGCACCGGGTTCACCTACTGAAAAAAAACACCAACTTTTTTTTCAGTTAAGATAGATAAATATCAATAAGATCATTGAATAAAGCGTGTTTTCGTTTACAAAAAAGGTCAGGATAAATTTTCTGAGAAATGAACTTAATATGCACAAAATGTGTTTGTAGCTTGCCATTCCGTAGTATGCCGCTGTATGCTTCCCCTCTGATGGGTGAGAAGTGACCCAATCTTAATATATAAATGTCAAAGTCACTGACTGACTGATCATCGCTGTTTCTCCGAACTGGTAAGTCCTAGGAAGCTGAAATTTGGTAGGTAGCTTTGTCTTATAGTCTAAATGTGCAATAAGACGGGATTTTTCGAAATTCCCACTGCAACACCTGCCATTGGCGGAAAAGGATTTTTTGCTTTGCGGGCCATGCCTCGACCCGCAAAGCGGGCGACAGCTCGCTAGTACTTAATATTTCTGATTTAGGTGTTGGGTCAACAGTCAACACGAGTACACCGGAAGTGCTCACTTAAAACAATAAATTGATTGTAATCAAATTATTAATATTAAAAAACGATTTTTACTTCTAATTATAAAAGCTCATAAAAAATGAGAAAACATTTTTCGATGAAAAGTTCATGGAATAAACGATCCCCATTTTGGTGTTGGGAATTCACCCTATCAATTTGATGCAGACATTTTGTTAAACTTTGAACGGTTGCCAAGCACGAAGAGTGATGAAGCTTATCTTTAGAAAACTAGAAGAAACCTTTTTTAAAAGGCTGCCTTGAAATAGCTTCAAAATTACGCAGAAAAATTCCTCAATTGGGCACCATAATGGAATAAAAGACGCCCGACGTAAATTTATTTTAACAATATTATGAAAACACTCCAGATTTTTTTATTCGTTCTTAATATGAATGAATAAAGAGCGCCTCCGTGTTGTAACTACTGCCCTTATTCCAAAGATCCTGAGTCCGATTCCCGGTCGGAGCAGATTTTTCACACAGAAAATTCAGGTCAAACCGCGCGAATACGTGAGGCTGGCATTTCCGGCCTTACCCAGGTTAATGTGGGTAGCTGGTACGATAAAAATGCACCACACCCAACTAACCTCAATCATTAGGTTGACCAATGCCGACCCCAAGTAGGTTTGTGAAAAGGCAAAGTGAAAGAAGTGAAGAAGAATTTAATAAAAAATGAGCGAGTAGTGAATCTCATTATAAGATTATTTTATCGACTCTTTAGTATTATACGAGTAATAAATTATATTATGTGGTTGATTTCATAAAAGAACTACCAACTTACATTTGTGTTTGTGCCTACATTCATTGCCGATTGACCAGACCATAAAGAAAGTACAAAAATTGATCTAGAAAGATGGGCCCAACAAAAGAGGACGAAAAAAAACGCTTGCATACGAGTCTGCAACCATTGGGACATTTTCATCTTTACTATTCAAGGTCCAAAACCCAACTGACCAAATTTCGTATTGTGCGCATGACACATACCTTCTCTCTTCTCTCCCTCTACAATTCAATACTTCGCCATTGTGCGCATGACACACACTTTCCCTCTTCTCTCCCTTTACAATTCAATATTTCGTTACATAATATCGTTACATAATTTCGTCACATAATATCGTTACATAATATCGTTACATAATATCGTTACATAATTTCGTTACATAATTTCGTTACATAATATCGTTACATAATATCGTTACATAATTTCGTTACATAATTTCGTCACATAATTTTGGTTATGTGCCAGAGCAAAGACATGAAAATGTCAATAATGCAAATTTTGCCTTCCAATTCGAAATAATTTCTAATGTAAAACTATCACAGATAGAACAATTAGAGCAATTGGAACGGGATGAAAAATTCAGTATCAATACAAGATCAATCCAGGCTATCTTTGAACGTGAAAATCATGCCCATTTCATGGGCGAGCAGAGGAGGAAAACTTGAAAGAAAATAAGTCATAACTTTTTGATGGTTGATTATATTTTGCATTTCGTTCTCGCTCAGTAAGAACCAATGTCAAAAAAGGTCTCAATAACTGTATCAGGGTCTCATTCCTGAAAGCAATCTCACTCTCAAAATACCCCAAATCTACCTTTCAACCCCCAAATTTCGTTCAAATAAACTAATCAGAATGTGTTGTTTAGCAGTGGAAAGGAAGATTTGGAGATTATGAGGGTGAGAAAGTTTTCTAGAACGAGACCCAGATATCGAAGTTTTCATGAGAATTGACACCCTTCTGAATCGTGGCCAGTGCTCTTATATTTCTCTAGTTATCTTTATATATTCAGACTCTTCAGTTTATTTTCGTGACTGTCTCTGAAGTCTCATAACTACTCATTTGTTGATCACTGAACTGCAAAAGATTAAATTTGTATATTTGCTTGATGACTAGGTGAGGTAGGTAAGCCTGCAAGTTGCAAGTAGTTATAAATATTTGAAATCCTATATAAAAGAAAAGTTTCTCGTTGAAATTAAACTGACGAGTTTTTGCACGTGCAATCATTTTCTCAAGAGAATGTTATAATTTTAGTCCCTGTAAAGAAAATCAAAGAAAAATAAGACAGTAATATTTTGTCAACATTAATTGTAAGACTTTTTCAATTCATATTATCATAGGGGTAAAATAAATCCACAAATCAAAAATAAAATAAAAAGGACAACAGAGATACGAAAAAAACTCGAATTTTCCGTTAAGAGATTATTGTATTTTCGCAATAGCTTTTCAAAACTCTTTTTTCTAGATATAATAGTGTAGAGGTTACAGAATCAATGCTTAGAAGTTGTTGTAATGAGCAAAATATTGCATTTTTTCATTTCTTTAGAAGTTTGGGCTCCAGAAAATTCGATTGAAAATACATAGATTATTAATGTTATATGGGTTTTATCTGTAACTATTATATTATTAATAGAAAACTAGAGTTAGAAATCGAAAAAAGATTTTTTTGTTAGAAAAAGAAGCGTGTTTCATGGTGCAACAAAAACGTATAAAATATTATAATAGGCATTCAAAGCGACATCAATAAAATTACATGATATTGTTGCGAGAGAAACATCTTACAGTTTTTGTCTTATGCAAACAAACTTACAAGGGTCAAATAAGTACAAAAATATAACACTAATACCTAATGTTCAAGGAATAAATAAACGTTTAAGAAGAGGTTTTGATCAAAGTTTATATTGAAAATAATAAATCTGGTGTCAAATAAAGAAATAATAAGATGAAGAACCGGTCACTTCGATTTCTTAATAACTTATTTTCTTTTGTTGTACTTGACAACAATTCAATCAATTATACTTATATGATAATGATAAATAAAAAAAAAATCATGAAAAAAATAGCTTGTATGAAATAGCTTGAGCCAAAAAAGTTAAAAGAATACAATGTGGCCGGTTTTTGACACCCAGTATGAAGTAACATTTTTATAGGTTAATATGCTTAATATATTATTGAAATGTTTTGTACAAGCCAGTTAACAGAGAAGTGTGAAAAAAAGATAATCTTATTGGTTAAAATGAAAACTCTTTTTTGAAATAATAACATAATGCAGAGTTGGGATGCTTCATAAGACATAGTTAAGCACTATCGCCACTATCACACTCTTTTTGTCCTCTGCAATATCAAGAATCAGAAGGAATATTAATCAGTTGTGCATTGGACAAAATTAGTTATGAAAATGTAAGAAAGATATTCTGATGATGGTAATTTATATGCTCCCACCAACTTCACTTGTGAGGATAATAATACTATCCCGAAGAGTTGTATGTCTATCTTTTTCTCACACAAGGTGTACTTAATACATTAATAAGTAAACGGTTCTCTAATGCAAATTATCACTATGACTAAGAAATATTTATTCGATATACGAAGTTAATGTAAATAATGTGGCCAGTTATTTGATATAACTAATGTATCTTGGGAGCAGAATATGTTTTATTCACATATCATTTTGTGTTTAGATGCGTCCAAAATTTAAGATGGAGAATAAGAAAAACGAAGGGGATAATGAACCTAATTATAGTGGGACGAAACAATACGGGAACTGAGTTACATCTTATTCTCCTCCTAGCAGTATAAAAATATATTAATTTGGAAAGTAAAACTTCAGCACTACGATGATCGAATTCAAAATTTACCATAGACATTTTGATATGTTGATTTTACCCCGTTTTACAGAATTTAGAGGTTTTCAACACACAAGTATCCTTCACAAATTCCATTAAAAGATGTATAGAATACAATATTAATGTACAAAATAGTCCATGAAATATAACGCTACCAACAAGGCGTAGAAAGGGAACTTAATAAATTGAGGAACAAACAGAAACACTTCGAAAAATGTATATTTTCAAAGCAAATGCATACTTTTCAAAGCTTCCTAAACATTACAAAATAAAATAGAACATAGAAGGAAAGGGATGGAGAGAGAGAGAGAGATAGGAGAAACATAATTTTCTTTATTCCATAATACTTGTAAATTGTAGGTGATATCTAAAGATGAAACAAAATGAAGAGTAATGGAAATTACTATGTATAATTGTATATGTAATAGAATAGCTTATATCGCAAACCATACAATTTTCATTTCCAAATTTACACCCTTGGAGTTCAAAATTAAGAGAAAATAAAGGGAAGGGGACAAATGAAAATGAGTCTCCATACCTAATTGTTCCATCTAAAAGTAAAGTATGATGTGTTTTAATACATCATGCAAATAAAATCAATTAATTGACAAGGTGTACAATTGTACATTTATGTACGTGTATGAGCATGATTCTTGGAGCCCTTGTCAATTATTAAACTCCTTGTATAGATCTTTTTAGATGTTCTCAGGGATATCTGAACTATCTGCCTTGAATATATTTTCATATTGAAACCTCCATATTGATATTAGCAGATTGAATCTTCGATAAATATCATTACGCACATAGTAAATAAACTTAGATCTTATACTAGCAATCCACTTGTAAATATTATTCTGAGTAGGAATCTAGGATAGAAGGGACCACTAATTGATTATTATTTCAATTTTAAATGTTACTTGTGTTGTTTATTTATAATGAACTAATGCATAGTTTAGAGAGTAAAAACTGGATATGATACGAGTATATACTTGTACTTACTACTAATTTTTGATCATAAAAAAGTACTATGCAATAAAATGATTTGTGTGCACAAAATGATTAATCTGTACCATATAACTGAACCATATAACTTGATTTTTTTTTTATTGTTGGTCATGGGAATTCCAAAAAAAAAATTTAGGCTCTTCAAATATATCATTTTCCATAAGTTGAGCTCTTTCACGAAAAGTTGCAGGTATAATGAGAAACTACGAGTCTTATGATACAAAAATGCATTTTCAGTTTCCAAAGTCCGCAAAAAAGAGTTTCAGGGATACAATGCAGCTGCTTCAAAAAAAAAAAATACCTCGAGGGAAATTACCAGGACGACATACGTCCTATCCTTCATCAAGTGCTGTATTTATTTAGTCACTATGTATTTAATATAAGTATCTTTGGAATGTTAAATTGTAGAATACTGATTTTTTTTTATACTATTTTTTGCTTGATTTTAATGGTTAGAGGTTAATATCAGTCAGTGGATTTTAAAGTATTTTAAAATGACCTCATAATCAATGCATGTATTTATTACTAATACACAAAATTTAAAAACAAGAAATGTATGAAATATAACCTATAAGTTCTTTGGTAACCTCATTCATGATTTTAGAATTGATTTGCTTGGGCGCCTGAAATTTATTTTCAATTTAAGATTTTGAGATATAGCTGTTATAATTTTGCAGATCTATCTTGGACTTTATATGATCGCAATATTCGTTCAATTTTATTTTTCGTATGACAGTATAAATTTATGACCCTTTGTGATGAGAGAAGTATCTTTGAAGATGACTTAAAAGTGAAGTAAACTTAGGATTATATAATAATTACATTATAAACTAGTTACCTAGATTAGTATTAGAAAATATACATTTATATAAATACTTTAAATAAAAATCTACAAATAAGAAAAGTATGAATTAGTATTTTTTTCTTGAAGATATTTAAAATTTAATTTGTATTTTGTTTTAACATAAACGTAACTTTTAGAAATAAAAGAGAGCCTGCTTAAAAGATCTAAAATGACCTGTACAAAGAATAAAATTAAATGGGCGGAAAATTTCAGATTATTGTAGAAATAAATCTGTTTGATTAAATCAATATCATACTAATGTAACAAATATGTATACAGAACTGACATTGAAAAAGTTTAAGTAGTATTAATGAGAAGTATATTAATCAAAACCTACTTTGTGAGACTTTTGTTTGATTTATAGTATACCACATACTCTCACACAGCACAGTGAATTAAATATACACATTTTTATCAAATTATTAATTTTGGTGATGAAATGACTCAAAGATATGAATTTTCTTATTTCATTTTTTCTAATACCATGAATTATTGGACAATAGTAGACACTTAGACAGGGTTTCACAAGTGCAAAAGTAAAGAATTTTGGTTCTCAGAAGTAAAAGACACAAAAAACCATTTGCATACCTTAGGGATCTACAATGTTTATCGATGATATTTCCTATAAAAAAAAAAAAAATGCTTTCGTCATCTGATAGTTGCACGAATTTAAAGGTATCCACTTTCAAATTGTCTTTGAATACTCTTTTTTATCATTTTTCTTTTAATTACTAAATTGGCGATTTTTCTGTAGCTCATTGAGGCCAACAATTTATATCAGATGTTAGTGTGTTTAGTGAAATTTTGAATCATAAATTTTGCTTAACAATTTTTCAGAAAAAAAAGATCAAAATCTCGAGTCCTGTGGGGAAAATAAGGATTGAGACATACCTCTAACATATCGAGGATCATCCTATTAGAAAAGAAGGACAAACATTAACATTTATTATACTGCCAGCAAAGACTAGAAAGTAAAATTACGCCAACTTTTAAATTAAGTGAATCATACTTGTATAATAGGTACTCTATTTATAAAACGAATCAAAAAGTAAAGTACCTACAAATTCTTTATTAAGTTAATATATTCATGGTCAGTTTTTTGAATAATATTGTCTTTGTAAGAATGAGAACATATGTAAATCTATTGCAATATCATTCTGCCAATGATAAACGAATTGCTCTTTGGTATGAGTATACGAGTACCTAACTTAGAACAACAAAACACAGAAGCCTCTGCCACAAAGCTACTCAATACTTTTTGAATTCTTAATTTTTTGGTATCTGTAACGAATATTTGACAGACAGCACAACAACTTCGTTCCATTGCAATTAAACAGATCGTTAAACATACATAATTTTAATCTTCAGTACATATTCTATATATTTAAGTATAAGAAACAGGTGCCAGATAACCAATGATTTGTTCCATTCCAGTTTAACAAACAGGTTTTATTAGAGACGAAATCAACTTTATGATATTGGTTGTGTAGGAGGATTAAGGCGAATCAAAGATTATTTTAATCACTCAACACCCAGTAAGGTAAAATATAATGGAAATAAAAAAAATGAACTTTCACAATGTACGGTTTTTTTTTTTCAAAAAAATCAAAGTCGAAGAAAAAGTAGTTGTGTGGAAGAGGATTTACATATTCCAATACATACATTCACATACAATACAAAAATTGTTCAAATCTGAGAGCAAACGTACAAAAAACTGACAAGTAAATGTTATTGCATATAGAAAATTAAACCAACTGATAGGATATTTAACTTAACCTTACAATTTCCCACTACATAGGTTTACTCTTTGATTTCGAAATATTTGTAGGTGGGATTTTCGTAACCGTTGATTTGCATGTTAGCTACATGTCGCTCCTCTGGAGTTGCTGCTTGATCGACTTCAATGAAACCCTGAAAAATTAGATAGAAATGAGGATTATGAGCAATATTTTCCAGGATTAATTCTAAAAAGTAATATTAAACTGTGTTTCAAAACACTTTAGGATATGCCAATTTGAACTTGATATGTTTTTTTATGATAATTTTGGCACAATTTGATTATATTTTGGTCCTTCGATACTCCAAATTAATTTTAAAAAATCGAGTGGATTATTTTTAATTGATCTTTTCGACCCTTGTAAAAAAAATCCTTTTGGGGGGGGTCGAAACAGTATTATTGAGGCACCAATGGCTCAGCTATGACTTATTCCTATTCTTAGAAACAAAGAGAACCTAAAATTCGACCCTCTTTGGGAACCTCAATTGGGTCCTTTGTCATCATATAAATAGAGGATTACGTACAGAGAACAATATAGTTTTACTAAATTAAAAACTTCAATTTAGTGGACTATATTTCATAAGCGCTCAAAGTCCTACACCAGTGGAAAGAAAGAGTCTTTACAGTATAAAATTGAGAATCAACTGAGTGTGCAAGTGCATGGTACATGTACCTTTTCTAGTCTTTTTTTCTGTTTCGGTATTATTTCAAGTTTTTACAGTGGTGGAACGATAAGAAGAGGCTTACTAATGGAAATAATGATGGTGTAATGATTAGATGAGTCATGGCACCTTGGACGCCTAGATACAAGAGGGTTATATGGACACATGTATACACCGGTTCTTGAAGGTATTGACTGACATGCGTGTGATACAGAAATATGAGTACAACCTACCAAATTTTGCGGAGACCTGGCGGATCTTTTCTTCAGTACAGTCATCGCTATGAATACCGCAGCCATTACAGCGAGCCCAGCAAACACTACAGTAACGTATACGCCTTTGCCCTCGCCATTGTGATCACCTCTGTAGACATCATGACGCCGATAAGAAGGTTCTCCAATACTCAGGTCATGAGTCATTGCGTACGCAGGTTGGATTGGTTCATGGTGGCTCAAACCATGAGCTTCGGTCTTCTGAAATTTTCATTAATTAACGGTATCTTATTACATACATGTTGGTACATGGTAGGGTCGAATTACTTATTGCGTCTCATACATGGTTTCCTATTTCAACGTTGATAGCCATATTATGATTGCCGCTGATAAAGTGATATCGATAGTAAGCATATTATTATAAAATCGTAGTCGGCTTTTTCATTGTTATTTTAACAGTTGTGGTAATTAATTGTACCTACAGGATGCAACAAAGAGATTTTCTTTTAATAAATTCGCCAAATGGCAAGAGGTGGAGGTAGAGCTGGGGAGGGGGTGCGTCCGAGAGGGAAAGTGTGTGTTCAGTGAGTAGGAAACGAAGTTTGTAAATGAAATTTAAAAATCATAGACTTACCGCTGGAGAAGAAAGATCTATGGCCGGGATTGCAGGGGAAACATTTGAATCTGTAACATCGAAATTTCGGCCTTCCATTTCCGCAGCCGCTTTTGCTCGAGCTTTTTCTGCACGAATTTCTTCTCGTTCGGCTTTGTGCACTTCCTTTCGTTGTTTCTCGAGGAATCGTTCACGTTCTTTATCTGAGGGTTAAAAAGAGTGACGGGGAGAAAATTTGAAAAAGTGACACAGGATGACAATAGAGAGATTTTTTTTTATAAAAGAAAAAGAAGAATTCAATCTTAAATCGTTAAGGCAGTGTACTTATTCTTTGATGAACCAATCATAATTCAGTAATTTTAAAATGGGAAGTCTCACCTTCTTGCATAGCAATAACTTGTTCCTTATATTTGTCCAAAATTGCTTCTTCCGCCTCACGGGTGAGAGAGAGCAGAGAGCCAGGAGTCTCATCTTTACTTCGCAACGCTTGCATGTAATCTTGCATCAACTCGGAGATTTTCACAGATAGTGCAGGATGTCTGAAATAAATTATAATATTTGATTTTGAAATTTCTGGTTCAAATGCTGGCAATTTCGAAGGTTCATTTAATTTTATTTAAATTGTGAAATGAAATGAATATTATTACAAGCAAAAAACTTAAACAATTCATTACTAATTATGCACATACGAGTATTTCTCTACAATGGAGTGTTACACCAATAAATTAGACTTTGTTTAGACTGTGAGAGTAAAGGGACTCTTTAGTCTCATTCTAGAAGGATAAAGAGAGTATCGTCTTGTATTGATTACGGATAAGAGTCATACAATGGAGCACGTATGAATTAACGTTAAGGAAATCTGTACACAAGGGCGTAGGCAGCGTGGAGCAGGTAGGAGCAAGTGCTCCTACCTAAAAATGCTTAATGAGTATGCAATTTGTGAAGGGCTCCAAAAGATATTGAAAAAACCCATTAAAATATAAGGAAAGTAAAAAAAAAGAAGTAAATGAAATTAAAATCGCAACTATACCTACCATACCAAACGAAAGGGACCAAGAGAGAACAAAAAACCATTCAATTCAATAATTCAAGTTGGTTTGTTCTATCCCGCTAGAGCGCAGTGAGAGCAGTCTGCGGTTTTCGAAAACCAGGGATGCCAGATGTTATTTTCATAATTTCCCCAAACCTACCCCCCCACCCCCACATTAAAAAAACCTTGGTAGGAAAGAACCTACTCCCCTAAAACGTAGTGCTAAAAACGGCTAGTTTATAGCACCGCAAGCCGCAAGCGAACTTTTAACATAATATTGAGAAGTTAATTACGGAGAAAAGAGATAAAAAAAGAGCTTATTTACATTGCCGCAGGCGACCTTTTTACATATTTAACACTATAAAATGGAAGAAAGAGGTAAGAAAAGGGCTACTTTAAAGTGCTGCAGGCGAGATTTTTACTATTTTAGAAGTAGAAATAGTAGAATGTAGAATAATAATAATGAAAGGTTATGAAAATACTAGCGGGCTGTCGCCCGCTTTGCGGGCCGAGGCATGGCCGTAGTGTATTGAGGCATGGTCGTAGTGTATTGAGGCATGACCGTAGTGTATTGAGGCATGACCGTAGTGTATTGAGGCATGACCGTAGTGTATTAAGGCATGGCCGTAGTGTATTTAGGCATGAACGTAGTGTATTGAGGCATGACCGTAGTGTATTGAGGTCCGTCTAATTGAAAATCTAGAGCGTAAAAAAAACCTACACACCAAATTTGAACATTTTTGGACTTAGTAATACGGAGTAACAGGCAGTTGTTGTAGTGGGAATTTCGAAAAATTTCGTATAATTTCTCATCTAGACCGTAAAACGAACCTACACACCAAATTTGAACTTTTTCGGGCTTACCAATATGGAGTAATAGGCAGGTGTTGTAGTGGGAATTTCGAAAAATCCCGTCACAAAAATGCACATCTAGACTATAAGACAAAGCTACCTACCAAATTTGAACTTTCTCAGATTTATCAATGCGGAGAAATAGGGGTGAAAGCAAAAAATCCTTTTCGACAATGGCAGGTGTTGTAGTGGGAATTTCGAAAAATCCCTATTGAAAAAGTCTTATTGCACATCTAGACTGTAAGACAAAGCTACCTACCAAATTTCAGCTTTCTAGGACTTATCAATTCGGAGAAACAGTGATGAATCTGTGAGTGAGTGAGTGAGTCAGTCAGTCAGTCAGTCAGTGAAACTCTCTTTTATAAGTATAGATGAAAGATTAACATTACAGCGCCGCAGGGCCCGCAGGCGAAGTCTTGATAAAGCAGTAGAATATGGAGAAAAGATAATATAAAAAAGGTTGGGTAAGGCTGCCTAGGTTACAAGCTGCCCTACCTAAAGCAAATGCTGCCTACGCCCTTGTCTGTACATTGTAAGAACCCCTAAAAACGTAGCACGTGAGTTGAATAATGATATAAAAAACACCTTTTAAAGATCCAAATACACTACAACAAACAATTTGAGGAACGCAAGCTGTTTTTCCTGTTTTTCCATGTATTTCCATGCGGCAACAAAGTCTCGTAACTTTTGTTGTAGATAACATTTTCATATACTCCACTCGGCCAAGGTGACTAATTAAAAAATGTTTTATTGTGGACTATTGTACAAAATTTTAAGTTGATAAAATTATGGATTATCTTATTTTTTATAATTTGAGAGGATATATTAAAATGTTTGAAATAAAACACATAAACAAGTGATTACCTCTGCAGCATTGTAAGAGACTGATTAATAGTATGGTCAATATCCACCAAGTGTTCCAGGGTCATGGGTTTTTCCTTCACGGCCAGATCTAGCTTAGTGGCAAGCAGATGTTTGTAATGAGCGATTGTGTGGTGACGATCCTTGTGAAGAGCCCTCAGCAGCTTCTGAAGACACTTCTGAACTTTGTGGGT
The DNA here is from genome assembly GCA_024516035.1 of Bactericera cockerelli. Classification (NCBI taxonomy): domain Eukaryota; kingdom Metazoa; phylum Arthropoda; class Insecta; order Hemiptera; family Triozidae; genus Bactericera; species Bactericera cockerelli. The sequence continues at coordinate 9,947,908 of CM044967.1, forward strand.
CTGAAAACAACAGGTTTCATAAGAGATTTTATGGACCAACTAAGAAGTACTAGCCGCGTTGCGGATAGGTCTACGGTTTGTTGATCAAAGTATGATAAACTTTTAATTTATAATGGCAATTTAATACAATATTAATAACAACATTACAACAAGCCTTTGAGGGGCTACATTATTCTAGGCTTGCACGCACGGTGACGTGGGTTATTTTTTGCTTTGTACTGGGATGTCTGGGGTCCAATCAAAAGTAAAGAGAGGACCCCACTCTTACCTTTTACTTGTGGTGTTCGAGTTATAGCAAAACAAACTCAAACACACACCAATTAACTTTATAATATAAGATAAATAATAAACAAATTACCACTTACATTTGGTGAATTATTATTGAGTGCCTCAATATAGCAATTCATAGCATCTTTTTTATGCTGATTGATGCGGGCTGCTACTCGTTGTTGATGCATGGCAATAAGTTGATGCTTTTCGGCGTTTCCTTCTTCTTCAAGAGATTGAACTGTTTGCTGGAAACGAAGTGTCATTTTTTGTTTGAAATCTTCGGCAACCCCTGGGCTCTTGGAGCGCATATCTTGGTATCTTTCTTCGAGATCTGACCAATCCTTCATGACCTGATAAATAAAAGAGGCAATTAATTTGTATGAATTAAATGGACCATGCATCTCGATGTCCATATCACATTCCAACTGTTCATTTACTTGAGGTTAAATTATTTTTAAAAAATTTGGGCACCTTATTCCTAAAAAAACTGTTATTTGAGTTGAAAGAATAACTCTCATTTGTAAGATTCACCAGGCGTATTTCAATGTTGTGAAAATGTTAAAAACTAACTGAATGTGTTCTAAAATGCATCCTCAGTTCCCAAAACCTTTCTATGAAGAATATGCTTGAAGCTTATGGTTCCATACATGCGAGAACAGAAGGTAAGTATTGTAACGAATCACCTCGTTTCAGTGGAGAATACTGAAATTAATGTTTACTTCGTAACTTCTAACTCTTTCCTGAAATTTAGGGAAATTACATTTGCGTTTAAACTAGACAACTGCATTTATGTTGGCTTAGTAAACCTCAGAAAATACCTGTAGAGAACATCAGACCATACTTTATTCATTGAACCTTTTTTGCCCTAATAGCTAATAGGACAATACCCTCTTTTATCTTGCAAAAATTGAGTTTCATTACTCTCGCAGTTCTACTTGAGTACGGTAGGATTTGACCTACTTTAGTAACTTTTTCGCGGTGTATTTCTTCTAGACGTTGTAGAGCTTCCTTGAAAGCATGATGCTCATCTTTGGGTTCAAAGTGGGTGAAGTAAGGGTCAGGCGTGGGAACTCTGGTGGCCGAGTGAGACTTAGTGGGGATTGTGGACGTTGGAGTGGTAGACGAAGACTGCGGGGTTGATGAAGGTGAAACAATGTTTTCATAGGAGTCATAACTTGAATCGTCGTCATCTGAAATAGTAAGATACCATTATTTGATTTATATTGAGAAGACAGAACTAGAACTCTTTACATATTAAATGAATATTAAATGTATGTACAAAATGTCTGTTTAAATTTGAAAATAAACGAGACCTTGTTTAGACTGCTGGAATAAAGGGACTTTTTAGTCTCACCTCGGCAGTATAAACAAGGTAATATCTATTCTATTCTATTCTACATTGATAGTGATTCAGAGAACTCTCATTAAGAAAATTTCTTGTGAGTTGTTTGGTAAAATATACATAGTATGTAGTATATTTACTTGTATTATTTGTATAGCATGGCTCCTCGGAATTAAGTGATCATCGCAACTATAGTCACCAATGGCGGAATTCAACTTCTTTTCGAAGGGTAAGGAAAGTTGTGTGATGTTCATTGTTCACACTAGTTTATTTTCTATGTCGAATGTAATAGGACTTTCCAGTCCTACCTGGCATGTAAAGATAAAGAGTAGGTATTTCCCTTCAAAGTTTTACGATTATTTTGTGTTTTTTATATTGTACTAGCCGTTTGCCCGTGCTTTGCAACGGGACTAAATTTCAAATTTACTAAGGCATGGCCGTACTGCTGGACAGCAATGCCTTTTTGAACTTTTTATAATTTTTCTGGACAAAGCGATAATGGTTTTGGGGGGTCAATTCTGAGACATTTTTCGGTATCTCTTACCGTTTTGGCTAAACAACTCCGGACAAACAAACAAACAAACATAGGTAGGTAGGTAGTCCTTTTTTCTGTTTTATATATAGAGATTTGACCAAAACAAAAGTGCACAATAAAAGTGAGAAGTATCTTTAAAGAAAGTCCCAAAGGGTTTCCTTAGTCATACCATCATCATCATCGTCGTCATCATCTTCGTCATCGTCAACATCAAGAACATTTACTTGTGCTAGCCCCTTATTCATTTGAGGAGTTTCCAGGATAACTTGATGTAAGTCCACCTTCTTCTGTCCTCACTGTCATCATCATGATTTTCATTAAAATCATCAACCACCACCACCACCACCACCACCACCACCACCACCCCCACCACCATCATCATGACCACCACCCTCATAATCATCATCATCACCACCATCAATACCATCATTATTCCCTCCTCCTCCTCCCCCACCTATTCTTCTAATTCTACAATATATGCATACACCTATTATTATTTTTATATACATATATATCATATTTAATTTTAAGTACCCTTGACGTTGTACACGTACTATAATGTATAATTTGTACCAAAAAATATATCATCATCGTCGTCATCATCTTCATCATCATCCTCGGGCAGTTTGTTGTCCTTGCTTGTCACCGTGGCAGAGTGAGTTAGCGCGCTATGCATAGCACACACGGTGACCTGGGTTCGATCCCCAGCGGGGCAGGATTTATTCTGCTCTGTTCTTGGGTGTTCGAGGTCCACTCATACCTCGTGAGGAAAAATGAGTAGTTACTTGTATGAGTAACGACCAGTGGCGGCATTACCAGAGTAAAAAGAAATTAATGTAATAGAATAATTCGAAAAGTACAGGAGGCTCTTAGTAATGCTGCGCTACCCACAAAAATTGTGAAAAGGCCTTGTGCTTCACCACAAATAAAACCATTACAAGAAAGTCCCAAGGGGTTTTCTTAGTCATACCATCATCATCATCGTCGTCATCATCTTCGTCATCGTCAACATCATCATCCTCGGGCAGTTTGTTGTCCTTGCTTGAGGGTTTCTTAAGTTCGCTTTCGTCATCTTCTTCGTCGCTCGCATCATCCTCATCATCCAAATCTTCGAGGTCTTCACTACCCACAAATTGACCAAGTTTGTTCAGTGACATTGGATTCAGGATGGCTTCTTTGTTTTGCAGTTTGTCTAGAGAACACCACAGAAAGCACAATATAAATAATTAATTCTAAGGTAGATTATTTAATGTCTCAGTAGTAAATTAAATGTCTCGTAAATATTCACCAAAACTGTGAAATATACCACATAAATAATAATAAATATGCATGGAAACAAAAAAAAATCCAAGCAAAAACTCAGGACCTTAGTGAACATAACTGTGAAATTTTATAGAATTTTGAAACAACTATTTAGGAAGTGCAACAAGTAAATTCACCTTTCATTGGGCAGCATACAAATTCAACCCCGGCAAACAGTGAAATCCCACAGGGTAGCAACATTGCAAAACTTCTCAATGATAAATCTCTTTCCGAACAGGACTGAGCAGCCGTTTGGTTCCAACGTTCGTATTCCCAACACTTGCTTTGATTATGGATATGATCGAATACACAATGCTCGGGTACCAACAGAGCATCACTTTGGAATGGTCCTTCTGCAAATAGAAATAGAATTGCTGTTCAATATTCTTTAAGTCATACAATGTAGATTTGTGTGTATGGAATTAAAATCTTTTATGCACCATGTATACAACTGGACAATCCCCCCAATAATATTTTAAGTAGGCTCTGCTTTTTCCATTTATATCTTGTACTAAAATACTTTTTTACAATACTAATTAGAATACAGAATCACAACACCTGTCTATAAAAAAATGAGAGTTCCACCTTTCAAAAAATGAAGTTTAAGGGCGGAATTAATAGACGTTTTTGTAATACCTCTGTGGCTCTAAGTCACGGATTGCGTACTGTGTAAGATAGGGAAAACCGACACTTACCAACGACTTAAGTTATTGATGTTGTCTATTAATTCCGCCCTTAATCTCACATATCAGGTACCTCCTATCAGGTTCCTCCTATCAGTGCACCAAAAACTGTCAAATATGATTTATCAAACCTAATTTGGTGCTATGATACAGATAACCAAATATCAATAAAATTATTGATGATGGTAAAAATGTCCCGGTAGCTCAGTGGTCAAGGTATCTGACTCGTAAGTCATAGGTCAAGGGTTCAAAACCCAGCCGGGACATGACAAATTACCCTCCCATTTGGGATTACATAATAACATGTCTAGCACTTACTGCTGGAATAGTGGAATTAATTAGTCCTAATCAGTATAAATAAGGCGATATTATTATTATTCACAATTTTTGCAGGCAGCATAATCAAGAGCCTCCTTTATTTTTCGACTTATTTTAAATTACTTTTCGAACCCAGGTCACCGTGAGTGCAAGCCTATAGTGCGTTACACGGTGACTACATGATGATAGTTTATAATATCATTGACAATGTAGTTCACATAATAATAATAATAATGTGTTTTATTGTACATTTCTTTTACATTACATAGTTACATATAAGATATAGCACATAGGAAAAGAAATATTAAAGTGAAACTGTATGTTTTACACAGACTTGTCACACTAAGAGACCCAGTATAGTATGGGTCAATCAAAATACTTAATACTGTCTATTCAAATCAACACAATTTTTTTATTGACTCAGCAACTTTGACTTACCCAAACAACGATAGGGTTTTACCCAATCAGTGTGCTTGCATCTGGCGTGACCCACTTTGCACCAGTTGGATATCTTCACATAGTTGCTAGATTCCACAATGTTTCTAATATCGTGCTTGGGGTAGATCTATGAAAAGAAACAGTGAAATGCTGTACAGAGTTTCCATTGAATCTCACCCAGGCCTGGGTTTCTCGAAAACGACTCAAATTACTCGTGTGTTTTTTGAGAAAAAGAGAGTGGTGAATGGCAATATTGAGTGAAAATTAATAAATATGTTTCTTTCTGTTATTATATCACAATTTTTAGTGGGTAGCGCAGAATTATAGGACTTTTCCATATCTTTTAATATCCCAGTATCTTATTTTTGCCTATTATTCCGCCACTGGTGGGTGCTCACATTAAAGCAGCGACTCATTTTTCCTCACGAGGTTTGAGTGGACCCCGAACACCCAAGAACAGAGCAGAAAAAATTCTGCCCCGCTGGGGATCGAACCCAGGTCACCGTGCGTGCAATGCCTAGCGCGCTAACTCACTCGGCTACGGTGACTTCTTATTGAGTGTTTTTTTTTATATAAAATATGACATTACTCACACAATTCTTAATAATTTTACTATTGCTTTGGTAACTTTTGTTCTTACTTTTTTGCAGTAGTCAAGAATATCGAGTTTGTCCCTATAGCAAGACATTTTGTGACTTAGGTCTGAAGTCCAATGGCCAGACTCTAGCATGTACTGGTTGTGATATGTCTGCTGTTCCTTGTATGAAGAAGATGGTGGGCACAACATTGCCACTTGTGGCTCGAAGTGAGAAGCGGGAACATCAGCCTAGAAAAAGAAAAAGGAGTTAAATAAAAACGATTTTTTTATATATACCATTATGTCATAGAAAATCAATATATTATAATATCACAAGAGACGGTAGACTGACTTGGTTTTTATTTCTGGCACTGTCTAAAAAGTCTATTTTACTTGAAAAAATGTACTACAAGTATGGCAGGGCTGCCTAACCAGTCGATCGCGATCGACCGGTCGATCGCGGAGTGATTTTGGGTCGATCACGTCCAGAGAGGTGAGATTCTCTAAAGTCTAGATCTCTAAAGTACAAAATGATTGTGAACGAGGTTTTCTGGCATCTCACAAAACCTAAAAAACATAACAAAGACAGTTTAAAGCCCTCACTATTCTAAGCATTACTCAATACAAGTATTTAGCAGAAAATGTCAACAAAAATGGAAGGCCAAGATCAGTTATAAAAGAAAGGATACAATATGGTACCTAATGAATGCTTAGAATAGTGAGAGCTTACTGAACTCTTTTTGAAATGGTGCTGCAAGTTGACCAACAACAATCTGAAATATATACTGATTGAAGGAGGACACAAGATGGGCAGAATGGCAGAAAAACCAACAAGTGATGATTAAAATAATGGATAGCTAATCAAATGGTATTAGAGGATGGACAAAGTTGGACAAGTTTATTATTATATCTTGGCTAACAGTTTTTTGTACATTAGCTATTGTCTGATTTTTACTATCATGTCTCCATAGATAATCCATATCCCTCAAGATAATCTCTTAATAATGTGTTCTGTGGCTAGGATAAATGATTTTTGCAACAATTGTATTCAACTGCTTTGTATTTGTAGAGAGGTAGGAGATTTTAGAGTTTTGTGGATGGCTTTAGGGAAGGCTAAGGAACCATCGGGTCGGGGGCTCTCCCCTCCAACAGGGAACAGCTCCAGTTCTCCTTCCTGTCTATAAGCCTGGAAGCCCATTCTGTGTCAAAAAATCTGATTTATATTTGCTGGGATACCTATCTGGCTGGGGGACTATAAACAGGGAGTAGACCAGCATTGACTTGGTTCTGGGAGCCCTTGTCAATTATTAGCCTCCTTGTAAAGACAGTAGTAGAATTGCTGAGTCATTCATCCACTGTCTGGCTACCATCATTCACGATGACGCCACCCTTTGATGATTTGATGATGGGATACCTATTATAAGTTTTCTACCTTTACTTTCATTTCCCAATTTTTTTCAATTTCCATTAGCAGGTCTTTATTAATAAATTTCTTTTTCAAATCTTTGTTTGCTAGATTGTTTGTTGTCCTTTGACATCTCTATGAGTGGTAAGTCTATTAGGAGACAATCTTTATTTTAAGTCTTTGATGATGACTAGTTAATTTGTATTTAAAGTTTGATTTGATATCTGTTGGTCCTAAAATATTATTACTATCACATCTTTATCTTCATTATTTTCAACTACTTTTGATTTGTGTTTCTAGTTTGGTTTATGTTCATTCTGTAGTACTCGCAGTGGTATATAATAGTATTAAGTTTGTTGCTTCATTGTTGTCTTTATAGATACCTTATTTGCTAATACAGGGCACCCTGTCAAGATGTGCCAAATAGTTTCATTCAATTGCATATATGGACCAAATTTGTAACCCACTTGCCCTTTATATTATTTTCTTTCTAATATAGTTTGTTGCAATTTGCTTGGACTTGTTCAGCTATAGACAAAATTTCTCTTTAGCCTTTTTTATCAGTCTTTTATCATTTTAATATTTTTCTCCTGCTTAAATTTTTGTTTTTCATAATTTTGTTTATCTTTTTCCAGCCCTATTTAGGCTGGGTGAGGTTAATGTGGGAAGCTGGTACAATTCCCAGCAAATGGAGGTAACACCACCCTACCAACCTCAACCATGAGGTTGAACAATGCCAACCCCAAAAGCAACATAAGCTAACAAGGGATAATGGCAAGGGAGATATATAATTTTGTTTTTCATAAACCTTCTAAATAAACTATGCTCTTTTCCTCATCATAACTACTTATTTACACTTCTGTTTTGAATTTATTATATTTTCTAGTACTTTTTTTTACTTCTATGTTTGGTTGTTTTGCATTCTTCACCTATCAATTCAACTCTGAACTTTCACCCAGATATGAGTATTGTTTACTCACATACTAGCAAGTTTCATATTTTTACTTTCCCTATTTTAATATATAATTATTATTTACATAAGTGGTACTTCTTTCTTACTAATATAATCTGAAAGTCCTTTAATATTCAACCTGTAAGCTTGTTCTATGTTTGCTACTTCTCTTTCTGGAGTCCTCTGCTATTAGGTGTGTAAGGCCCAATAATTCAGAAGAAAAAAAAAGTGAGACTAAATAAGAACCACCCTTGAAGAAATAGTCTGAATGTACTTCAAGAGCTGATATGATTGTTACAAGAAAATAGTTTTATGCAAATGACTAATCAGTTGTTCCTTTATTAGACTCAATAAAATAATTATTTGAATTACTGATACCAATTGATACTACAGTGAAGCTGGACTTAGCATTAAGATTGACTGAACCTATATGATTTGTTTCAGAGTATGTTTGTAATGCTATAACTTGAGAACCACAAGTTGGAATGAGAAAACTATTGATTTATTTTTAAGTTGAGTGTTTAAAAATACTGGCATATCTAGCAAAGTACAAGTCCAATTTAGCTGAAATTTGGTATGGTTTCTTATGGTAGTGTTTGACAATTTTTGGCTTTTCAAATTTTCCATTTTTTTTTTAAAGTTGAGTTTTTAAAAAAAATGTATGTAGGTACATGTTTATTTTATTCTACTTAGAACTTAATCTGAGTGTAATAGTATTATAATAATTCTTTAATGGCCATACCTAATTATGAAGTGAGAAAAAGTAATGTATAAAATTAACTATTAATACATAACTAACAAATGCCAGCTAAATGCCAGCCGCCGTGGTGTATTGGTCGTGACTACTGCCCACAGTTGAGAGATCCTGAGTTTGCTTCTCTGTACAAGCAGATTTTTTGATAGAAAATTCTGTTCCCTCTGTGAGGCTGGCATTTCCGGAACTACCCAGGCTGGGTGAGGTTAATGTGGGTAGCTGGTAAGATTCCCAACAAATGGAGGGTAAAACCCCTGTCCTAATACAGGACATGAAATGAAATAGAATTGTTGACATTAGGAAGGGCATCTAGCCGTAAAAATGTGCCAAAACTAACCAACCTCAACCACGAGGTTGATTAACGTTGAGCCTGCTTCAGTGGGATAAGACAGAGTAAAAGACATAACTACCAAATATTTTTCTTTCACCAGAACAGCCATGTCTTGGTGAATACACCACACTGTTTGTACAAACTTTCATTTCACTACCTCATCTGTGCTTACATACTACACTGACTCAAACATGTGAATCAAATTACCGTAAAGTGGGGTGAATAGGGTCAGTAGGGTGAATAGGGTCACTTTTGAAAAGAAAGCATTTTTTACACAAAAATGACATTTTTATTAAAGATAATTATTTTTTTTAAATTGAGTATTGTTTACAACTCTATAAACTTCATTCTGATTATTTTTCAATTTTTTTAGAATATACCATTAGCTCTCTAGGGCTACATTTGTATCACTCTATAAAAACCACCAAAAATGTACCCAGGAAAAAGTTCTCTGTATGAAGATGATAATTTTTTTTTTGTATTTTTGAAATATGATTTTTCTAGACCAAAATTTTGTGTAGAACACGGTAAATTTGTTCAAATTAAATTTTGTGATACTTTTGGGTCTCAAAAGGGCCTTTTTTAACAATTCGTCAGTTTTTTTAAAATTTTGGGGTGAATAGGGTCAGCAAAATCAGTAAAAAAAAATAGTCGGGGTGAATAGGATCAGTACCTACTTTACCTTCCTATTATTTTAACTTCATGATTATTGTAAAATTATATTCCCTTGATAATCTGTTTATTTTTTGATGCCCCCAAAAATCAAGTTATTCTCAAATTGAGGACCACTTGAAAGATTTTGGCAAGATTCCCTTGATTTTTGAGGGCATCCGTATCAGTTTCTTTCCTTTGTTTCAGTTATTATTTTATTTTTTTACAATTTGTTAAATATGAGAAGCTCCTTTTGATCAAAATATGTTGAGTTTGGTATCATTTTCTTTGGAATTTTTTTCGCAGCTTTTTTAAAAAAAATTTAGATTGACCCTATTAACCTGTAACCCGATAGAAAAGGATTAATGACTAAAAAATGGTAGGTGACCCTATTGTCCTGCAACGCAGGTGAATAGGGTCAGGGCCCTTTTTTTTAAATTGTGCCCAAACTAAAGGTCAATTAACCTTTAGCTTAGGTTCGTTGGAAAGAGCTAATCGAGACTCAAATTTTGGTATAAAAATATCCTACCTAGAACAAACAGACACAGAGATACAGACCAGCAAAGTCGAAAATTGACCCTATTCACCCCACTTTACGGTATGTCTATTTACTTGGTTTTGTCATAATTCAGTTCCATTTTCTAGCAATGATGGTCAAACTATAGAAATCTTTAGTACTAACTTCTGTTTAGTAGGTAGGTGGTCTTTGCTGAGCATTCAGCACAATAGTCTTTCAAACTAGATTCCTGAAGAATAAAAATTCAATAAGAGGGTAACCTTTTTATCATTTTTTTCTCTTCTATGGCCTATGTGCAATCATCAATTTCTTGGCCTATCTATACTGATTGACTGGTGAATTGACATCAAATAACATGTAAGTTTACAAAGTGGGATCATTCAGGTGTCTAAAATAAGTTAATTTCATATCTTTCCTGCAAGACAACCAAACAAGGAGGAACAAAATACCTACCACTTAAGTTTTACTTTACCAGCTATCTATACATATTATTTGCACAACAGTGTGACATAATTCAGCCTACATTCAAAATTAATTTTCCAACATTATCAGAGCATTAGGTAAAACATAGCTGTCCACTATCTTTTGCTTTAAAAAGCAGTCTTTTCCTTTTATAAACCTGTCTCAGAAGATTTTGCTTGAATTCTTGGTCATTAGCATTGCCCTTAACACAAACATGCGAAATACTCAAAGATTCTACGGAAATACAAAGGGTAAAAGTTTAACCAGGAAAAATCAATGAGAGGAGTAGTATGGGGTTAGAGATATGACTTTTGGGGAACTTCATTAGACAGAAATTTAAGTTTAAAATACTTACTTCGGCTCTCGAGAAAATGGCAAGTACAAAACAAAAACCAATAGATGGTTTTAGAAGTTTTATCATTTTGAAATCTTGTCCCGATAGTCAAGAAATCAAAATCCACAAAATTATAGTCTTTTGATTATCATTAAAATATTTCAGCACTAACACTACACTGCACCCTTGCTATGCGCAAAACTTTGAAAATCTTGTATCTTCAGTGCCTCGGTCTGTTCAGTTCTGAATGTTCTGATTACGTTTGCGTCGTTTCCTTTTACGATACGTTGGTGCGAATAATCGTAATCGAAAATAAATATCATTTTCATAATCGGAAATGGTCGTTGAGTAAAAAAAGTTTAGAGTCCGTTTCATAACGCATTTTCGGCGTTTTTCCAATGTAAATGTAGCATAGGTGTGTTAGGTACCTATATTTTGAACCTTTGACCTTGTGTTGAGTTCTAGACTCTAAAGTAGAAGGACTGAAAAATTGTTTTTTTTTTCTTCTATACATTCAAACCTAGTAATCCTCAAAATAGTACACACCCTAAATCAGTTAAGCAGATTATCAGTATATAAGCCCCTCTTTACCTAACATAAAAATAATATAATAAATGGTATCCTTTGTCTTCTAGGAAACCTGCTGGTGGGCAGGAAGGCGGTATTATTGCATTTCTCTCTTTCTATTTTCAATGCGATCAATGAAGTAAAACCTCATTGAAACCTTTAATAATTTTTGCCCCGTATGACTCCCAAATTTTATCAGCTGTTTCTTTGAAATGTTCGCTAAATTCAACTCATTTATACTTTTCGTTTAACAATCCACATAAAAGGTATTGATTTCCAGCGAACGGAGGGTAAAACCCCCGTCAGAATCAGGATGTTGAATCGAGTAGAATCGTTGGCATTAATAAAGTTCCTTAATAATAGTTATTTTTTTCAAGTCCCAAGATCTAGGTCATTACCGTACGGCCATTATAGTTTTCCGTCGGACCGGTATACATGCATGAAGTGCGTTTCAGAATCGGAGCGGGACTTAAATGGAAGGTATCAGGGCCTTTCACACGTACGGATAAATTGACGGATTTGGACCGTACAGTCCAAGATCTTTAAAATTGGACCGTGCGTGTAAATTCAAACTTATCCGGCCGTCGTCTCCTGTACTGTGATATAACTATGTATTTGGAACGTGGGTCTGAAAAACATCTAGCAGTCCAGATCCGTCGGTCTAAATCTGTACATCTAAATACAAACTACAAACCTATATGCTGGACTATTCATATTTGAAATAAAAAGTGTACAGACAGATCTGGACCGTCGAACTAGGACTGGCAGATTTGGACTGTCGGATCTGATCCTTTTCTAAATTCGTTACACAAAAATGGACTCTCGGATCGGCTTTCCAGTCCATCCGTCGGATTGGACTAGCAGTCCAGATCCGTCAATTTATCCGTACGTTTGAAAGGTCCTATTGTGTAACTTCTCGCCTATCAGAGTGAAGACCTACGTACTACGGAATGGGCAAGTTGCAACACAGACACAAGATTCTAAAGTAGCTGTTGTTCTTGTTTCATAATAACTAATCGATTATTGTCAATAGTTCGATTAATCAATGTTCATAATGATCGATTATTCGCGTCACTAGTTTCAGACGTTTGCGTCTTCGAGACAGAGTGGAAAGAGGGGAATTTTGAGGAGAAATTATACCACACATGTATGGGATTTTTACTCATAGATAACGCGTAGTGTTTGTAATTACCAGACAAATATAATGTGATAACATTGATTACTGTATTAGAGCTACTTTTTATTTGTTATTGTTGTCATTTCAACAAAAAGATATTACTGTAGCTTTCCATTGATTGCGAGGACTGTCAGATGCTAGGAGCACCATTTGAATAAGCAATGACGGGATTTTCTCGTGATTGTGAACTTGAGAAAGCATGTGACTCTATCAGCTTAGAATAAATCAGTAAAAAATTAGTTTACAGCTCCTAAGATACGTCTGTATGCTTTTAAGTTTCTGGCTTTCCTTTTTAAATCGTATAATGGTCCAATATTAAAGTTGTTAAGGTTCATCCGTTCATCGTAAAAAAAGCCACGTAGATTAATTATGATATCCACAACACGACACAAAAGTGCACACGTATTCACTTACTACATACCTACAGATAAAATATATTATAGAATACACAAAGAATTCATTCAATTGCCAGAAAAGCAAATTCGCTATCGGTTCTCTAAAAATCCCTTTAATATAAATTCTCTATTGTTAAATTTCCTGAAAATAAAAGTCCCAGGAAAAAATCCCATGTGCGCATTGCTGAAAGCTTTTCCAAACTTTTACGTGTTTAGAGGGCGAACTTTCCAATAATCAATTGAAACTTTTCTTTGCACTCTTGAGCATGACTAATAGAGTGTTTCCATGGAAAGTAAAGGAAAACAACCTGATCTCTTTGCTTACGATAATGACAGTGAGGAAACAGGCAAGAAAGTGGTATTTTGGCTCGCACAAAATTTGCTCACAAAATGAATACTGTGAACTCTTCATGTATTATACGGACTCGATGTACAAGACTTGTTGACAATTTTCTGAGGATTTTTTAAAAACGAAATGATTTGTAGTAATGATTTCCTTGAGTTTATTTTTTTTTAGATTGTAGGTACTCGTATTTCTGCCGTGCTAAGCGAAATTACCATATCTCAAGCAAGTCGATTTTGGGTTTTTGACGTTTTAGTATAACACTAATTTTTAGGCTGTCGAAAAAAATGTATTTTTTTCCATTCGAAGTTGCCTAGAACGGCTAATTTGATGTACCACTAAACACTAAATTTTTAGGCATTCTATAACACTAAATTTTTAGGCTGTCGAAAAAAATGTATTTTTTCCATTCGAAGTTGCCTAGAACGGCTAGTTTGATGTACCATACGAGGGGGGACCCAAAAGTAACGGGAATTAGGTGGTGGGAGGAACGCGGAGAGGGGGATCGGGTTCTCCATTGATTCTAATCCAAGCGGCCACTCTCCCAAGTAAGTGTGCAAAGTTCATTTGCTGTGAGTTCATTCGTTCATCCGTGAGAATTTTTCTAGTGAAACGACTTTTTCCGTTTCGGCGAAAACGTGAAATGGCAACGTGAAATGGCTGAGTGCGGAGAGCAACGAGCGGCTGTAAAAAAATCGGGATCATAGCCGTTGCACCATGATTCATCGCCAGTTATAACCTTGAGAAAAAAATCTGGGTGTTCATCCAACTGATTTTGCAGCTCCAGACAGGCTTGAAGTCGACGCTCCTTATTTTGATCGTCGGAGAGAAGGCGAGGAACAAATTTGGCTGCAATCCTCTTCATGATCAAATCTTCAGTTAAAATTCTCTGAATTGAACTCCATGACAATCCAGACATCTCACAAAGTTGATTGATGGTTCAACAAGGTCTTCACGGACAAGAGTGTTGATTTGTTCAATGTTTTCGTTCGTTCTTGAAGCTATTTCATGTTTTCGCCAAAACGGAAAAAGTCGTTTCACTAGAAAAATTCTCACGGACCAACGAACGCACTCACAGAAAATGAACTTTGCACACTTACTTGGGAGAGTGGCCGCTTGGAAAAGAATCACTGGAGAACCCGATCCCCCACTCCGTGTTCCCCCCACCACCTAATTCCCGTTACTTTTGGGTCCCCCCCTCGTATATCATAAAATTGCCTTTTTTCCAATGAATTACTAAGCAAATATGACGTTTCTGAGGAATTCGTGAGGTTACTTTAGCATTAATTGATATAAGATTGTGAGATGAAATACTAGAGATTCTAACGCATCTCAGATTTCAGAAGCAAAAAAATCTGCTATCAATGAGATGCGTCAAAATGGCTTCGCAAAATGATTACAAAACTATGGAAAATCATTAACGTTTTTAACATTTATTGGTGCGGGGATTTCATTGAGATGTGATGATTTCGCTAGGTAAATGATTTTTACAAAACCTTCCATTTCCTGAAAGAAGTGATTTTTGAGATGCGTTAATTTCGCTTAGTACGGCAGATTTGTTCTTCATGTTGTCCATTTTTCTTTTATTTCAATATTTTTAATATCTTTTGATAGTGTTTGTTAACTCATTCATTAGGTATATGTATTCTGTATACAGGGTGGTCCAGAAAGTTTGCACCAAAATGATAGGGGTAATAAAAGAGACCATTTCCAACAAAAATATTCCGGGACATTTTCCTTTATTTTTTGTCGTTTTCAAAATGGCGGCCAAAACGTGTGTTTTTCAAATATTCCGACTTTGGTTTGGTTTTTGATCTTTTAATTTTTCTGTACTATCAAAAAAAAAAACGGATTGCATTTTTGAATTGCGAATAAAATTGCAATTAAAATAAATTAAACTAACCCGTTATTGTTGTAATGATCATTAAAAACATCAAAAGCCAAACCAAAGTCGGAATATTTGAAAAACACACGTTTTGGCCGCCATTTTGAAAACGACAAAAAATAAAGAAAAATGTTCGGGAATATTTTTGTTGGAAATGGTCTCTTTTATTACCCCTATCATTTTGGTGCAAACTTTCTGGACCACCCTGTATACAACGCTTGATATTATAAAACCCATTTATCAAAGGTATCAGACTTTCTTTGAGACCAGCCTAATTATTTCGCATTTGAAAAAATCTACCTCAACAGGGTTTGAACTAGGGTGACTTCAGTGACACGTGATGAAAAAGAGATGTCAAGGTGGCACACATACATTGGTGGTTGAGGTACTGAGTCTGATCTGGTTATCCAGGTAGTGTGGAATCTGTTAGTTTTGATCCAGCCCAAAAAAGGGTTTTCCTTACATATTTGAGAATTTGACCACAATCATAATAATGACACCAAATCAACAGGTGGTTTAAAAGAACTCTTCAATCCAATTCGGGAAGTAAAACCAAGGTCTATTATTACTATAGATCTGATAAAGGATTCGGTTCTTATGTTCACCTGAAACAGTTATGGCCCTCCGCGGAATCATGTCCTTTTCTTCGGAATAAAAATGTTAAAACCCAGAGTGTGATTCTATTTAAAAATCGTAAGTTGGTGCCTGGTTCACAAGTTGAAGTGGGTCAGTGTAATTAACAAAAGATGAAATTTAATCACTTGAATATCGAGAAAAAAAAATGGAAATTGATAAAACATAAAAGTTCAAGACTGTTTTACTTAGCTAACCTATTCTTGATATTTGTCATAGTTTCTAAGAAACTAGAGAGATTCTATTTAAAACCAAACAATTTGATGAAAAAAAATAAAAAAATCAGGATAGCCTAATTAACTTAAAAAAGATTTCAGCTCATTTTCCAAAACTGTGACTGATAACAATAATTTCTATTAACTTGTGGGTAAAAAAACCTTCATAATAATTTTGATCATTCAACAAAATATTGTATTGTGTTCCCCAGAAAATTGAGAACCTGCAGCCCAGACCAAAGCTTATACAACCTCATAGTACTATTCCAGAACTGCACTGCCTATTATCATAAACAAAATAAAAAAGTCTCATATGATATCACCATACATTTACATAATCATAATATTTTATAAGTATAATTATACAATCTCTATGATATTTTTTTATATATATTTTGGTGCGACAAGAGCCATCATAAAAGTTACGTCTACTTTACTTAACAGCACCACTTTAAATTATACTAAGTATTCAATTCGTGGAACACTTCTTTCCTTAAACTCCTTAAAGCATGCAATTTTCTCGATATTTTTAAAAAAATATATATTCACTGTAGTTAATTAAATTTACTTTCGTATGCATTGATAAAACATAAATTTAACCAATGATGAACAATATAGGTACAACCTATTTATTATTACTTAAAATTTCAACTACTTACAATATCAGACTAAGGGCGAAATTAATAGACAAAATCGAGATCACAAGTTCGGACTTAAGCATTAGTTTCCCTATTTAAAACAATACGCAAAATCTATACTTAAGACCACAGAGTTATATCAAAAACGTCTATTATTTCAGCCCTAAGTGTCTTTATCATCTGAATATCATAAAGTCTATGAGGACTAAATGAGTCATTGGACTTATAGTTGATGAGATGGACGTTAAAATATTTGCATCTATTCTAGGGACACCCTGAAACCCATATAATAATTTTAAAAAGTTATTGGGGGAGCACTCAGTGACAGATATTGACATTAATTTTATCAAAATATTTTGACCAAAGCAATTGCAAATAAATATATAATTCTTCAAATCAAAAAAGACAGAAAGAAAATAAAGTACATAATGCTTTAGTGGAAATGGTGGTCCGCGAAATGTAATTTTCAACACATTCACAAATAAAACATACTCTGATTATAATCATTTTTTGGCTTAAGTGGACTGGAATATAATAATCAGCTCCAATAACTTATCGTGTATAATACACCCTGTAATACAGAGTTTTTGATCGCCACAGGCTGTAGGAGTTATCAAATTTAAGTAGGTACACCCCCTCGCCTGGGTAGCAATGAGAACCAGCATAGACTTCTTGGTGACAGTCACGCCGCATAATGGGAGAAATGATAGAGAAGGGGGAGCGGTTCACAATCCTGGTGGTCTTTCGAGACTGTGTGGTACTGTGTCGAGATCCTCCACGCACTGAGTCCTTTGGCAAAACTGTGAATCAATAATAATAATGGTATGAAAAATAAACTAGCATATATTTTTTCTCTTTAGCTAAGAATTTATTTAAGATTTATTTGTATATTTTTTATTTATTTATGTATGACTTTGTACCACATACAATTGTATATTTTGTACAAATAAAACAATAAATTAAATTAAATATTTTCTTTTTTTTAAATTCCTAACAATAAAGTGCTTTCTTTAGGTACTATTTTTATACAGTTTGTGACCAATTAGAATACTTTTTGTATCTCATAGGTGTTAAAATAGTAATCAGTTGTAATGAACTCAAGTACGAAGCATACAAATCACATTAAAATCTAAGATAGAAACGAGAAAGAATTTTTTCCAGATGTTTTGTGTGGAAACCGTTAATTTATGGAGTACCTATACAGAGTGAACGAAAAGTCCGGGAACGGATTTCTATCTTTTTAACGACTCAGGATAGGGGCTTGAATTTTTGTATGAAGTTCTAATGCAAGATTTTCCATTTTTTGGTGGAATTGGAATTTTTACAGGGTGTCTCAGAAGTAGTGAATAGACATCAACTTTCGATTTTTAAATAGAACCTTCAACTTACTCTGAGTCTCATCTTCATCTATTTCATAATCATCTTCATAGTCCACCTCCGAATTATCATCTTCCTCTTCATCATCGTCATCATCATCATATGCAGCATCGTCTGAAATTACCTGAAGAAAACAATTAAACAATGTAATAAAATTGTATACAAATAATATAATAAAATTGAAATGCTCTCTCTCTCTCTCTTTCTTTCACTCTCTGAATGTACAGATACAAATTAGTCCAAAATCAAAATTAGTTTTAGTGTACCAAATTTTCTCCCAGTGACTAAAAGATTAAACTAAAATTACCAAACAGTTAGGTTTAATGTGATGTCTCATTATGGGTTGCATAAAAAGAGATACGAAAAACGATATCTTGAGAAAGATGAATGGGTGTATTCCTGTTGGAATAGTTAGATTCTGTGTAGTTAGATTGCCGGAAGTACCCAATTGTTGCATTTATTAATGAACGCTGATCGATTTGCAGTTTATAAAACATTTTCTTTTTACCCTCACACTTAAAATTAATGTTCAATACAAAAGCTATTACCTAATAAAGTGATTAGGTCCAAAAACCTGTATAAAATGTTGAGAAAAATCATCATTGATCAAAGAGATTACAATTACCTCATCATCAGTTTCTGAAACGTGAACGGAGAGCTGATTGGTGGGTGATTTGTTCCACTCGAAGTAAATACCAAACCCCAAGTCGTAATGATCGGTGCAAAATTCCCAGTACAGACATGAGCCTCCCTCGTGAGTAGGAACTCGAACCTGAAATGAAATAATTCATGTTAAGAAATTGGAATAGTGTTGTTCAACATTTATTTAGTGTTTTCCTGTTTTATATTTTTTTTAATGTTTTTGTTGTGATACTTAAAGTATTTTGGGTCCCTTTTTTAAGAGGAGGGGAAAGCTCATGCCGAAAAGTGTGGAACTCAGACATGGACCGCCCGGTATCCATGGCTGCCTACCCTAACTAAAACCCGCGGCTCCTCTTGAATGCTAAACCATACCGTTGTGGGACTGTTATTTCAACATTTGGATCCCTTAGAGCCCTGAGGAATGTAACTTCTAAATTTACTAAGAACAAATGATTATATTTTATCTTCTTTTTTGAACAATACTACTTAGTTTTCTGTTTTCAAGTATGCAATAAAACTTTTAAAAAAATAGAAACCATATTGAAGTTGAGAAAAAGAAAAATTGGTCGGGTATTTCTAATCACTTGATGCATGGATTCACTACTAACTTATTAAGATTTTTGGGGCGGAATTAATAGACGTTTTTGTAATACCCCTGGATATATAGCTTATCGTCCTGTACATATATACTTGTGCTAATTACAACGTGATATCACAACCACTAAAACTCGCCTTACTAAACTTTTGCTTAACTTGGGACTTGAACCACTGACCTTCAAATTACAAGTCCGCCACTTTATCGTCAAGAAACTGTTTTTTTTTTTTGTCGACCTACGTGGCTCACTGGTTAAGAGTATTGGTTACTGAACGGGAGGTTGCGGGTTAGAAAATGAGGCCGGACTGGAATATTCTGACCGAGTTTTAAAGTTGCCGGAATGGCATGGGTTTACCTTTAGTGCCCTGAAGTAATGCGAAACGGTTCCGAGGCACAACTGCTTGTCTTTAAATAAAATGAGGTCGGTATCCTGCATTAATATTCCTACTTTTCATGACTACAATAATTTACCGTTACAGTTTCACCATGTCCAATTTTGATAATGGCATCCCCTCCTTCCTTTTTGATATGATCTTTGAATGATTTTATGTTAGTGAGAGTCCACATGTTTGCTGGTTCTATTTCTGGAATTAAAAAAAGGTGTACATGTAAACAGCTACACTTATCAACGAATTCGTAATCTCGTGAAAAATACATTTCAACAGAATGAGGGAGAAAACTGTTGATATTTGATTTTTTTTGACATCGTCACTCGACGCTCGTAACTTTACGACGGTACCTTTAATAATTATCTTGTCTCTCACTAATGATAAAAAGACAAATCTTAGTAGGTCAGTTATTTTTCTGGACAACATCATATGTACTTGATTATAATAATTTCTTAGTAAATCACATTTTTTCGTCATTTTCATAGTAAAATATTCACAACTCGAACTACTTAAGTTTAGAATGTAATATCTAATAATCAACCTTAATTACAATATGCAACAAAATGAGAAGAATGGTAGGAGTTAACAAATACCAAACAAACAAAAGAGTAATTTTGGTAAAAAATAAATTGGTTCAGTCCTTGTTGAGTGCTTGAAATACTTTAGGTAAAAGGTGTGAGTAGTTACCTGAAATGTCTTCCTCTGAAGTTTGAATAATGCCACTCTCAGAAATAACATCAGTCAGATACTTGTTGTTGGCATGTGATTGCTGTTCATGGGCAAGCAATATTTGTTGCATGTATTGCAAATAATGCTGATCCTGGAGCTGTCGAACCAACACAGCTTGTTGCTCTGGATTTCCAGGAAACTGCAAATCAATATAAGTAAAACATATTGATATAAGTAAACTAATATTGATAAACTGCTGAATGCAATAACGTTACTATTATTGACCAGCATGCGCGGATATAGCCCTCTTGTACTGGGGGGGCACAATCGCATAATCTACCTAACTACCGGGTTGCACCCCCCCCCCACACACACACACACACAAATGTCAATATTTTTTGTATCACCCATCCATTTCTTCTCCTTACTGAATCTCAAGAATGGCTCATCAGAACTTCGCCATCAATATGTCAAATGAAGACTCCAACCCTTGCAAAAACACTCTCGCTTTGAGGTGATAGTTCGTCACGACATATTTCGAGAAAAAATGTCATTCAGGTCAAAAAACGTAAATACTTTTTGTTTACCCATCCATTTTATGTCCTTACTCAACGTAGCTCAAAAACGGCTCATCAGAATTTCGTGATTGATATCTCAAATGAAAACTTGAACCCTTGCTTAAAACTTTCTCTTTTTGAGTTGATACGCCGCCGCCATGGCGCCGTCACGACAAATTTTGAGAAAAAAATTTTGGTCGAAAAATGTGATTTTTTTGAGTCACCCATCCATTTTTTGTCCTTACCCCGTGTAGCTGAACCCTAGAGATATATTCCCTGATCCAAATGGGCCTATAGGTAAAAATTCAGGTTTCTCGGACAATCTGTGTGGATTTGACAACTTTATTATTTAGTTATTTCTTATTGGTCTTGGAATTGGGAATTATTTTGGGGCCCGTGCCCCTAACTTATTGAGATTTTTTTTAACGGGATTAGATAGATAGATAGATAAATTTTATTTGTAATAAAATCAAATTTTGTTACAATGGTTGGCATTAAGACTATGAATAATTTCAAATGAGCTTAAAAATAATTAAAATAAGAAAGAATAAAAAAGTAAATATTAAAAATAACATTATGGCCCTTGCATTTTGTTAACATAAATATAGTAAAAACAAATTAAACTAACAAAGTTACTAAGTTACTATTCCACTCAACATAATTATTTATCATTCATTTATTCGTTTCTGATAAAAGAACGAATCCTCAAAGCTGCCTGCACATAACCAAATATTTTACTTATATCCAATCTATTCTCTGTATTCAGGAGCGAAGTAATTTCGTTATTATGAGCTTGTAATAATGCTCTAATATAAACTTCCCTAAATTGTTCATATAAGGAACACTGTTTAAAAAAGTGATTCAAAGATTCAAGCTGTCCAAGCTCACAATTTGTACACATTTCATTCTGATCCCACTCATACATCATACCATTGAAATATATTTTTACCACTTTTCCTGCAAGACGTATTTAACGGGATTAGTCTTAGAATTGGGAATTATTTGGGGTCCCGTGCCCCCCTAACTTATTGAGATTTTTTTTTTTTACGGGATTAGTCTTAGAATTGGGAATTATTTTGGGTCCCGTGCCCCCCTAACTTATTGAGATCTTTTTTTTAACGGGATTAGTCTTAGAATTGGGAATTATTTTGGGTCCCGTGCCCCCCTAACTTATTGAGATCTTTTTTTTTTTACGGGATTAGTCTTAGAAATGGGAATTATTTTGGGTCCCGTGCCCCACTAACTTATTGAGATTTTCTTTACGGGATTAGTCTTAGAATTGGGAATTAGTTTGGGTCCCGTGCCCCCCTAACTTATTGAGATTATTTTTTACGGGATTAGTCTTAGAATTGGGAATTATTTTGGGGCCCGTGCCCCCCTAACTCATTGAGATCTTTTTTTTACGGGATTAGGTATAATGAAATTTGAGAAACACCGCTTGCCGAAAAAATCTGGGGGGCACGTGCCCCCCGTGCCCAAGTCATTTTATCCAATATTTTAGGTTGACCTCACTCTGCCACCCATGGGCACCATACCTATATTTTGGGTACTTCTAGAAATTCACAACATTCTAGACATTCATATTCTATTGTAGGGTCAATGTGACTCATGTTCATGTATGAGTTTAGGTGTCTAGACCATAGATGTATGTAGATCTATGGTCTAGACACCTTTATTCATACATGGGTCACATTGACCATACAATGGAAGATGAATGTCCAAAATGTTGTGTAACTCTACATAACATACCTCAACTCTTCAACTGCTCATTAGAACCCACACTTCTCACACCTGACTTTTGGCTTTATCTCATTGAGGTACCAAAATTCCTGAAACTACCAATTGAAAATGATGAATTGACACAGACTGCAGGATATTTGAATTACTGGTACTACAACAACAACATATTTTCTAATCAATAAATAAGATGAAATGGTTCCATAGGTTCTCAAAATTAAAATAACTAACACATCCTTTTCAAACCACAGTACTATATTGCATTTAAATTACCTGATCTTCAGCATAAACTCTAAACTGTACATATGTCTGTTGATTCAAAGCATCTTGGATTAGCCTTCTTTTTTTCTCATCGATGGAAGCATCCTGATTAACTTGAATGTCATTAATTTGTCCATTATTTAATTTTTCTTCCTCTTTCATATTTTCTATTTTTGGTGTTTGATTGACTTCTTGTTTTTGAGCAAGATGAGCATCAATGAATGGTTTGAAAAGGAAACATTTTGAGAGCAAGAGATCAATGAAATTTGTCATAGCTTCTTCCGAGGACATGTCACCTAACTCTTTCCAAGCCAGTCTGTAAATTAAAATGATAGAATTTTATATTTTTGATAATTTTTGTTAGTCAAGATGAGGTGATTATTTATTCAAACAAAGTGGGACCAATGGTCAATGTCATTCAATATTTTTCTCTTGAATGTGTTGAAAACTTACAGAATCTTAACAGGTATTACCTGAGCCTCAATCCAGAAAACACTTTGACACTTAAAATCCCCGAATCTCCCTTTCAACTGTCAAATTTTGTACAGATAAACCAATCAGAGTGTGTTGGTTAAGAATGATTTCTTGAACAAGGCCCTGTTGCCAAGTTTGTTTACATGTATCTCCTGGCTAATTTATCTATAAATAGAGTGTGGTTAGTTTAAATTCCAGTCTTTTAATGACAACAAGGGCTGGTAAAGTGATATTTTTACTATATTTTCAGTGTATTTAAAAATAATTAAATGGTTCTTTAATTATTTTCAGGTCATATAGTTCCAACTGGCTAAAAGAGTCTGGCTGGGGGACTATAAACAGTGAGTAGACCAGTAGTCTGGCTGGGGGACTATAAACAGGGAGTAGACCAGCATTGGCTTGGTTCTGGGGCCCTTGTCAATTATTAGCCTCCTTGTGAAGACAGTGGTAGAAGTGCTGAGTCATTCCTCCACTGTCTGGCTACCATCTTTCACGATGACGTCACCCTATGATAATGAAGTTCCAATATACATGATAAACCCACATGTATGCTCCATAGTTAAAATTCTAATAAAATCTTAAAAAGAAAAATGATTTGTTAGTGTGTAATAAAGTTTAAACACTTTTGAATCTTGAGAATCACAAGTTGGATTGAAATGAAATTTGGCTTGGATACCAATGACAATCTCAATTCAAACTATTTTTCAAAAGTTGATTTTTTAAGCTTTTTAAAAAACTGGCAAAGAATGAGTTCTCAGCTGTAGGAATCAGTTCAAGAAAAGTAAGTAAGTTATAATGCTGCACCCTGTATTTCCTGTTACTCAACTTGATCTTAGGACAAGTTAATAAAAAATATTTTACCTTCTATTCCTTCCTATCACATCCAGTACTCCAAGTTGTGGCAAAGTTTCTTCATTACACTTTCCAAAAGCAACTTGTTTGGAAAATGCCACCAGTTTTATTTTGTCTTCATATGATAAGTTCAGAATTTTGCCTTCCATATCTGAAACAAGCAAAGATGAATTGAAAACTTAGTGCTGTTTAGTAAAAGTATCTCTATTTATTTTTTTCAATATTAAAAAAAAAAAAAAAAAAAAAATCCATGTATTTTTTACATTATATTATTACAGACTTTAGAATTATTATAGAACCCTTTCTCAAAGTTACAAAAAAACTGTTGAGAAAGGGGGATTAGTTATGTTTAGATTAGATTGTGTATCTACTTGTCAAGGTGTGTCCTCTGGGTGGTGATTAATGTGAGCAAGCACTTACTTACTTACTTTCCGAGTCCGGTAAAACCAATATCTCAAATATTTCTCCAATATGTGGATGTTTTGATGGCAATATTATTTGCGGCCATGAGGTCTTGGTGGGTGCAGGATTCTTCAAGATCTGGACATACCAGGAGGTGGGGCATGTCTTGGAGTTCACCACAAGGACATGTGTCATCATCTGAGAGCTTCCATTTTTTGAGGTTAGATTTGCACCTTCCAACACCAACTCGCAATCTATTGAGGGGCTTCCATATATTGTAAGGTAAGTTGCTACCAGCCGAAATGTTTTCTTCCAGTTGTTTTATTGGATTCCTCACTGTTTCTTTCCATCTCTTCAGTCTTTCTTCTTCAGGTGTTGTTTCTAGTTTTTGTGATGTGTTGAGAAAACTCTTTCTTGATTTCAGTCTGGATGTTTGTGGCTGGTGGTTGTATAGGGGGTGTCTAGGGTCGTTTTCTTGTTTCTTTCACTCATTGAAGTTGCCTCCCGTAGATTGTTTATTTAACGATCGGGCGTACCCTGGGCAACGACTTAGTCGGCAGAAACTTCTAAATACCGGAAACCAAAAACCAACCAAATGCCAAAGCAAGCACTAGCAACCATAAAAAACCTGTCATTGAAGCGAGGGATATCCACACAACACCCCTCATATCTTTTCACCTTACCCCAAAACCACCAACCCTCAGGGTTACAAATCAAATCAAATCAAAATTTATATTTATTTCTTTTCATTTTTTTTTTACAATAATTATGAATATCGTCAATTTGATTTGATTTGATTACAGATCTGTGGCAAATCACTGTGAAAATAGCGGAATTCCTTGAGCTGCCTACTGGAGAGAAATAAAACGTGAAATAGTGGACAGCTTCAAGAAGAACACTCGATAAAATTTCAGCTTTTAAAGGTCTTTATCAATTATGAAGATAATAATATTCAGTAGTCAAAATCTGTTAGTATCATGTAATTTTTTAAACTATTTTTGGGACCACTGAATGGATATTTCTTCTATTTAGAAAATGTTTATTTTCTCTCAATAGGTAGGTATTATGACTCATTTTCTTTTTTTTGTTGAAAATAAGGGATCCTCTGATACTTTGTTGGTTGGATCCAATTTAATTTATTGCAGGTAAAATATTATATTTGGAGCCATAATTTTTGTTGTCCCAAAAAGACCGAATTATGTACTCTCTTACAGAAAAAATCTGGCATCATGCTACAAAAAGAGTTCATTTACCTCTGAAAAATTTCAATGCCAATTGGTAGATGTCTTTCACTGGCAAAGACCATTTTCTAGTCTCCTTATCACTTTCATCAGTCACTTCAGAGTTTGATAGTATGTCACTCACTCCATTTACTTTTGATTCACTCATCTTCTGGGAAAAGGCTACACTGCAAGAATAGAACTGGAAACTAAATCCAAAATATTCACTGTAGATGAAATTGTATCTGTTTAATTCAATGTAGTCCTCATTTTAAAATACTCTTACAAAATTATAACTCTCATGCTGCAGAAAACACTGATTTTATGTTTTCTATTTTTAACTAAATTAGAGAATAACAGAGAAAAACGTAGAAGGGTCTGAATTTGTGACTAAAAACTGGAAAATACCATCACTAAGTAGAGGTGGGAAAGCTTGCTTGAATATTGTCAGATGTAATAAATGTATTATCACTTAAAAAATCTTAACTTGAGTCACCATTCCCATCAGTAATGAGCAGTCTTGTGGTCTTATCTAGCATTGAAAATGAAAACTGAATAATCTGATTCTGATTACACTGATAAGTTGGGACATCATAAAACGCGCTTTTGTTTACATTTTCTGCTATGGTGAGGGGGTGGGGGTTTATATTTAAAAAGTCCGTAAACCCAGATAACAGAAAAACGCGCTTGAATTATAAAAAGAGGACTACGGCTTTGGACAATTCACTTCTTTGCATATCTCATTTCCCTTATGCCCTACCCCTAAAAAGTGTTAGGTCTCTCGGTCATCCAACTCTTCAGGGGCGCATGGAGATGTCTGCTACAGTCATGACATCACCGAGTGTAAAAACACTGAGGATGATGTCATCTCTTACAAGTACGATGTTTCATTTAATTAGGATGTTTAAATAACAACAAGTTGATACAACATACAGAAGAGTCCTAACTCGAAATTCAAGGGACAGAAGCATCATTTCGAGCTATCGGGATTCCGAATACAGAGTGAAGCTCGACAAGAGCCGAAAAATTCTTTCGAGTTCAGGGGATTTTCGACATATCGGGATTTCGAGTTAACGCGATTCTACTGTAGTTGCCACATTTAATTCTTTTATCTTGAGATAACTGCCAGATTTTTTAATGCGTGTGCAATGCCCACGTTGCCCTATTTTGATCTTAGTAAACATGTTCCTCTAATGAATGTCGCATCTAGTCGCTATCCATAGAATATGCTTCTCATTTTCCGTCATCAGCAGATCCCGTAACATCCAGAGAAGAAAATCATCTACCCTGTCGGGATTCGAACCCATAAGCTACCTGCAATCCAAGCGGCGCGGCGAGCCGTGTTTATCTGTACAAGAATGATTAGATACAATACAATACATGTCCTATGAGATAAGTCTAACTAATGAAGGGAGTAATTTATTAATAGGTAACTATAATAACTATCAATATTCCATCATCAAATATAATTTTAGTTTTTTAGTATTCTCAATAGAAACCCGAGGTCCTTGGGCGACAGAATAAATAAACAGGATTGGAGATGGTATGAAGAGGGAAAAAAGATCGCGACAGTTTTTAATCCAGCATGTTCGATGGCTATCCAGCGTGGCAATGCGGAGTGTGAGGGATACCATTCCAACCACTAGAGCCTCGGAAGAGGTATTTTATTTATAATTTTAATATATCATTTTACTTGTCAAGATGAACTATGTATGTTAAACCAATAAAATAAAATCCGACTAAAAAGAAAATATTTATTCTCATGGGCAAATTTTTTTTGGTAATTTTTCAGTTTGGATAAAATCAATTTCGTATTTACTTAACCATTTATTAATTTAATTTATCAAAGAATAGTTTTTGTTCATATTCCTGGATTAATTCTGAAATAAATAGACTGTTCAATTGTATTACAATATTTTATATATTTTCCATTAGCAAAATTATTAACCACAAGGGATTGTGCGGCTGGTTGGATAGGTTGAATGGTGATTCAGGTCAATTGATGTGGTTTGAAAATTTTATTGTTAAGATGCAACCACGATGATAGATAGCATCATTACTCAACTTTTTAAATTTGTGAACTCATTGAAAACCACGTTATAGTTACAGGAAGATTTATTAATTTATACATATAATAATAATAATAAATAACTATTTAGGTAATACAACAATGAATCTATGATTTTCCATCAGTACAAGAAATTTAAAGTTGACTGTTGATGCTAGCATTGTTGTCAAGGTCTTAGATTAATAGCCAATCAAACTATCAAATGTTACTTAAACTAAGCATAGAAATCACAATATGTTAGGAAATAATCCCCTTGATTCAATATATACTCCATCTTTAGTTGATGACAGGTTTCTTTTTTTTTTGCATTGGTTGGCAAGGCCATTCCATACAGCCATGATGACAGGTTCAATCTTAACAATGCAACTTTTGTATGACATATAAGGGACAATTTTAATATTCTTTCTGAAGTGAAATAGCTGTAGTGAACTTTTCACTATAATATCAACAGGACTTTTACAAAACAATTAAACTTGTTGATACAGCTGATGAACATAATTATTTTGAAGATAAACCTTCCATTACTGTCTTGCAATCTGTAAACCATTCAATTTTTGTGTGTACAATATGGAGTTTATTCAATGTTCAAGATTGTTTTTGTCTCGTCTCCTTTTCTTTCAATTTTTTTCTCTCTAAGGTGAATTGTATGTTTTCTTTGTTGCTTAGAAACATTAACTCAGCCATATACAGGGCGTCTCAAACAACGATATCACTATATTTTTCTCAAGAAATTCCATTGTTTATTGATAAACTATCGTTTAAAAATATTGCACGTCAACTTTCCCATTTTCTTGTGACTGAAAATTGATACAACTTAAGATATACATGAAATATTTAATGTTTTTTGTTTGAAAAATAGAAATCAGTATACAAATTTTCTCTGAATAAGTAAACCAGGTAAAGACCGCACCCAAGACAAGAGGTTTCTCAGAAACATGGCAACCCATATCATGCATGGTCATTATTGTTGATCAATCAATTGCACCCTGTCTTTGTAAATTATCATATTATCAAAGATGGTCCATTGTCCAGATTTAGAGTACAAGTATTATTACATATAAAATAATCAAAACATAAATTTTACCAAGAAAATATTTAAATAAATTTCTCTACTAACACTATAAAAAATATACATTTAAATCTTGCTAGAAACGGTCTTGCATCACCCCCAATTCACTCCACTATGGCTGCTGGGAGACAATTCTAAACATTACTAAAAAATTGCAATGTCCGAAATAGCAAAGGTTTTTTTTTGTTTTAAACTCAAGCAGTTCTTGAGAAAATGACAGTGAGTGGTTTGAGAGACTATGAAAGAATAAAACCATATTCATGAGAGAGCTATTGAATCGGAGCGTTCCTACAATTTCACTAGGCTTAGCCATAATATTTGATGACTTTTAAATTGAAACTATCATGTGTAAATAATTATACGTTGCATTGATAGCATAGTGTTATTTGCAGAGTGATTCTAAGTAAACCAAATACTGTAAATCTGGTTTTCCAAGTTTTTTTTTCGAGAAACATGTAATTTATGAATGCATTATTGAAAAAATTGACCACCAAGCCTTTTTAGAAGCTTATTTAGTACCATACAGTTCGTATGGCTTAAGGAATGTCAAGGTATACAAAATAATAAATAAAAAAAAATTGGTTAAAAAGGTTGAATGAGAAAACATATTACTGTTCTGGTGGATAGAGCACTGAGTTTTGACAAGGTATTTTACTGGTTTTAATGTTAAACTGTTTCAATGTAGCTTGTAAGCCTGGCTCATTACCACTAAAGTAAGCTGAGATAGCATTGTGAAATAGAAGCAATTGCTTGTGCATTACTTTGATCTGAAACAAATTAAAGAAGTTTTCATTATTGGAAAATATTATTAAAGTATAGATATAAATATAGGGCTTATGGTTCATGAGATACGGTGGAGTGATTAGTAACAATTCAACCTTCTGGAGTGGCCCTTACATCGTGAAAAAATGGTGTAATAATTTTTTAACCCTAAAAATAGCTCAAAGAATTGCATTTCACATGTTACAAGTGAATTTTTTTATCTGATTAACCCTGGTACAGTTCGAGTTATCTTAAAAGGTGAATAATCAATATAGAAAGTCTTCTTCATATCCACTTTTAGGTGAATAATCAATATAGAAAGTCTTCTTCATATCCACTTTTGAATTTTAAATTCAACTCTGTATTTCTGTTCTTGTAATATCAAAACAATGAGTCACTTACAAAAAAAAAAAAAAAAAATGAATTTGAACAACCAGTATCAGTACAATAGGAGTCATTCCCTATATGTTTTGACTTACCAGAAGTCTGCTGACTTTTGAACACGATGATAAGGTACAATAAGGCTACTAAAATTGTAAAATATGATTAGTAGGTTTCTAATAACAATAATTAATTAAAGCAAATAAAAATCATATTAATAAATAAAAAAATCTAGGTATCTTACTATTTCTGATCCTTGGCTTGTTTAGCAACTTTGTACTAACTTTTCAGAGCAGTGTTGAATTATACCAATGCAAGTGATCAGGTCATTTCCTAGAGGCAGTCTTATGCATATAATGGGCGAGTATTTGAGCTAACAAAAATATCCAAAGTGTGTGTTCACTGTTTCTTTTTAACGGGGCAATGAATTTTATGTGTTAACACCAGTTATTTATTCAACTGAAACCATCATCCTTATTTGGTTGTATCATGATTTTCTTCTACCTTGTTTCTCTATTGAAATCCTTGTAGCTCATTTCACCTCTGATTCTTCCTTTATTTAATTTTTTTGTGGTTATTTTTTTCTCTTGATTTTCATCTTCTTTCATTTCATTTTATTGTTTCTATCATCTCCATGAAACTTGTTTCCTTGGTGATGTTTTTTGTTATGAACTCTGGTGTCTCCAATTTCAGAATAAAAAAGAAAGCAATCTATAAAAAAGCAAACATCTACAAAAGAGCAAATAATATCAACAACAAACAAAGCTACAGAAGAAGGCTAATAAAAAAGCATTTTCAAGGTGAAGGACAAACATTGTAAAGTGAGGAAACTTGATAGAAACTGATACAGAGGAAACTTTAGTAGTTGGGTGATTTGAAAAACACCCTGCGCGAAATATCATTTGGTTGGCTGATATTATTTAAAGGACTAATAGGTTCTAAAAGCTATTTGTACACAGAAAGTTCAATGAAAATTAGACAAACTGAAAGAGAGTTATTATGGGGGATATTCATAGCTTATTTTGTAATTATTTCTTACCCTATTTTCGTCCAGAAAGCGAAGCTTCACAACCACATTATTTCTCAGTTTTTCAAAGTTTTCTCGGTGGGTTTGAAAGCTTCTCTGAGCCTCGTCTAGATGAGAACAAGTGCTGTCCACATTAGATGTTGCTTGGAGCAAAAGTTCCAAGTCTGTACGGTAGGCGTCATATTCCAATCTAAAAGAAGTCCATTTATAGACACAAAGTTAATTGTTTATTTCTTAAGAGAGATTGTAAGCCTTGATTTGGAGACAAAAAAAATCGAAGATGTCAAAGCGAACTACTGCTAAATAATGTTTTGATTGCAATATTTGCAGCTTTACTCCATACTGAGTCAATTGAAAAATATCGACATTTTCAAGAACAAAAACTAATGCTGATGTGTAATCAATACTCAAGTATTGATAGACAAATGGGTAGCATAGCATAATTACAAGGTAATATTGCCACTGGTTGTTACTTATACAATGAACACCTCATTTTTCCTCACGAGGTATCAGTGGACTCCGAACATCTACGTATGGAACAGATACATTTCTTCCTTGCAGGTGATAGAACCCAGGTCAGAGCTACTCCACTCGGCCACAATGTAAATTTATGTCATTTAGGTGTTAGTAGATTTATTATTAATAATTGAGCTAAACAGATATGAACTATTAAATTATTGGTTATTAAATTATTAAAGATATTAATTAAATTTCTCATACTTATTTAGTGGGGAATAAGATTAATAATATCATTGATAATAGAAAGTAATCACAAATGCCATACAGGTCCAAAACTGCAAACTTAATTCTGATAAATACTTCTCATAATACCATCAAATGAGATTTTTTTACCTGGCATTCTCATATTGTCGAACTGTGACTAGAGTATCTTCTATGGTTTTATTACACAAAGTATTTACAGAAGATACAAATAGATTTAAAGCATTCAAGAGTATTTCTCCAGTTCCAGTCAAATTTCGTTGTGTTTCTGAGTTGCACAAGAACTCTTCCTGGAGCTCAGGAGATTTCTGAGCTAAATCTGCAAAAGTTTCTGCTAGTGTTTGCTGCAAAAAAGTAGAAGACAGAGGTGTAGGTTTGGCAAAGCTGGTCTGTACAATTGCTAGTGTGAAATAGAAAGTATTTCTAGGACAAAAGAAATATTATTAAAAATTGTACCTTCTCTGCTTTATGATCTTTGAGTTTTGAACTTGATTTACCAACCTCAGTAGCTTGATTGATAAGGACTTGTATCCTGGAGGTTGGTGGTTCAAGTTTGATAAAAATGTGAGTGATAAACATAAATGTGATAAGTTTTATCAAGTTTGTAACTTGATTTCAAGAGTATTTTCAACTATGTGTTGGAGATAAATTTTGAATTGGAATGCTAGTTTTTTGCCTAATTAAAAAATAGGTTGAATTTAGATATATTTACCTGTGTCTGAACAACCTGATGAAAGTTTTTGGTCAATGCATGGGCTAGCCGTAGCATATTGGAGTATTTACGTTGAGTTTCACGCAGTTGCTCAATCTGGGCTTCCAGTTCTGTAGATGTAAAAATAAAACATTTAAAAGTATTTTTTTTTTTTTTTGAAATGGAACAACTAAAATGGATTCCTTTTTTTGTTTTTAAATAGTTCTTTCATCAGAGCACATCATTAGTTCACTTTTTTGAAAATTTCCTTCAAAATATAAGTACCTAAAGATATCAATTTTAACATGACTTCTTGATAAATGGAAAAATATTAAATAAACAATAATTGAGGACGTTTTAAAAAACCTCTAAAATTCTGTGTTGCAATTTTACATTTTTCTTTCCATGAGGTGGGATAATTTTTTTCTTGTGTTGGGTTTAAATTCTTTATATGTTTTCTTTTTT